>SKCR01044089.1:0-257296 GCA_019454045.1 Zanthoxylum bungeanum
GATATTTTCCTCTACAGAAAGACTTGAATTTAATATTATGTTGAGCACAAATTTAGCAAAAAATTATGAATAATTTAGCACCTCACACTCAATCTAAACAGGCAAACAAGCATTTAACCGATGCCAAATTAAAAATGCAGCGACAGGAAATTGCTCAGCTTAATTTTTCTAACGAGAAACAATATTGATTGGTAAGTATATATATTTTCAAACTTTACGCAAGTTACCTCAGTTAAGGATTTACACAATATTTCATTTTTCAAAACAAAACCTTGGAAATTTAGCAATAAATATAAAATGAAATAATAAATGATTCCAAATTCCAAAACCAATCTGCTTAAGTTCCTTCGCTGCTCAGCAACCTTTATGCTTATATAGCCCTTCAAGTAACAGTACCAATAAACGAGGCGACTCTCCTTCTTTCTCTCTCTCTTAATTCTTAAAAGCCCCCCATATTTCAAATCAAAATGGACGACTCAGAGCTCAACACCACTGTCACCTCCACAAATGACACCAAATCCACTGATAGCACCGCCACCAAGACCAGTGACAAGACCTGCAACAACAGCAGCAACGGTGATAATAGCACCAATGGCATCAACAACAAGAAGAAGTGCAAAGGCATAGGGGGTCCTGATAATAGCAAGTTTAGATACAGAGGAGTGAGGCAAAGAAGCTGGGGCAAATGGGTAGCGGAGATCCGTGAGCCAAGAAAACGTTCACGTAAATGGCTTGGTACTTTTGCTACGGCTGAGGACGCCGCCCGTGCTTACGACCGCGCCGCTATCATCCTCTACGGCTCCAAGGCGCAGTTGAATCTCCAGCAGCCATCTAACTCTTCTTCTTCCAATTCCACGCGTGGTGGTTGTGGGTCCACCTCCACATCTTCAAATTCTTCACAGCAAACCCTAAGGCCTTTGCTTCCTCGACCCTCAGGCTTCGGCATCACTTTCTCCGGCTCAGCTAATCCGGCTGCGGCTGGGCTTGCTTCCCCATCTGGGTTTATTCCATACGGGACTTACGCTTACCCCAATGTTATGAGCTTTGCCTCCGCTTTGTTGTGCCCTAACATAGTTCAAAACCAGCAAGAGATGATGCAGCAACAATACGAACAGATTCACAATCACCACCAACATCACTTACAATTGCAAATACCCGATGGGTTGAATGGCGCCTGCTCTATTAATGATGCACTTGCAGTTGATGCTGCAGCAGCAGCAGCAGCCTCGTACGGAAACCCTAATACTCAACTAAAACAGTATGAGCAAAATTGTGATTTGCATCATGATATCAGCTCAGTTGTGGGTTCCATGGGCACAGCTTTGTCTCTATCAACTCAAGTGGCACATGCACCGCAGCCGGCGTCGGCGCTGGATCCGAATATGTCAGTCGGGCCTGGATCGCCGTCAATTTGGCCGCTGACGAATTATGAAGATTACCCACCAAATTGTCTTTGGGATTATACCGATCCTTTCTTGTTTGATCCTTTCTTTTCTACATGATTATTAATATTTGTTGCATGCAAGTTCTAGAGGGGTCTTTATGATCATTAATCAGTTTTTTTGATATTCTTGCGAGTATATATTTATATCTATATTCATAGATTAATCAAGTGGGTGCAACTCTTAGTAATTGTTGGGACGACCATCTCATCAAGAACAAGGTGAAATCAAAGAATTGGAGTTTCAAGATGATGACGAACAAGGGATTTACGGAATTGAAGTTCAATTTCAAGACGAAGAATCCAAGATGATGAAGGAATTTTTAAGATAATTTCTATCAACAGGTAGAGGGTATAATTGATGAGCTTTTATTGCTGCATGTTGTTTTATATACTCAATTTGAAGTTTTTATTTCAATGGTAGGGTTTTAGTGCCCTTAGGGTTGGGGATTTTTTGCACGTAGTTCCGGATGAAACCAATTTTTCTTTTTGTCAAATTCTGTTATTGTCAATTTATTGTGATAAAAACAATTTTTTAAAAAAAATCCAATTATTAGCTTTATTACAAGAAAATTGTTCACATCTTCGTCCTCCTTTAGATTTTTTGCACTATTATGTTAATTGTGCTTGATATTTCATTGGTATCTCATATTTACAATTTTTTTTCTTTCTTTTCTGGATCAGCAAGCCCCTATAATAGGATGATGAGCTGCTAAACGTGTAGTTGATATATGCTCTTATTTTCCATCTTGGAATAAATTCATAATAGTGTCCTTTATGTTGGAAGCATTCGAAAGAATTGTGAATATAATTGGCCTTCTTACAGTTTTTTCCCCTTTCAAAAGCTTTCTTGTGTTTCTCTATGAAAATTTTACTACAGACAAGGTCAAGTTTGTTGTGATTCTCTGATTATTGAATAGTATTTTGTGAGGAAAAATAAATATTTTCTATTATTACTTGACTAGAATTTACAATATTACAAAATTTGTACAAAAAAAAAATCACACACTATTTATACTCTCTAAGCACTTTTATTTGAAGTTTATACTCTAAGTTCTCTTACTTGAAGCTTCTTGTTGGGAATGGTTTGAACTCTCAAATGAGCTCTCTATTTATAGGAGAATACATGACTCAAAAGTCAACAAAATCACCTATTATGATTCTTTAAAGTGATTTTTTTTGTAAAGAGCACGAGCGATGAATGATTGTATAGAACAATGTTTAGATAAACTGAGGAGAGGGGGATTTTAGTTGGAATGGCACTTATTAAGATTAGAGTTGAATCTAATTTCAAAATTTAATTAAACTAAAAATCATTGCTTTCTAGTTAGCAATCTTTGATTGTGTATATTATGATTGTGAACCTTGATTTCTTTATTACCTTTTTCTTGACTTTCTAGTCTATTAATTGCTCATTTTCTTTGGGAATAGCTCGAGTTCTTGAGCTGTGATTTATTCAGCTTACTTAAAGCTGGGAATACATACATATATACATATCCAGAATTGCAGAATCTGGTTGCTTTTCTATTTACTGGATTTGCTGATTCAGAGATTTATAATCAGATAAATAGGTTTATGAATTAAGGTAGGTTATATGAGATTCTTACTTTGACAATTTCTGCTGCGGGTCCATGCTCACATGTCTTATCTGTGACCACACAGTCTCTGTTCGCAGAGTGATGGTGATGCCCACTTTCTCGTATGATACACAAATCAATCATTACAAAATCCACAGTATTACCGTTAAAACAATAACTTCAGATTTTAAGGCAGAATCGCAAGAGTATATAATGTAGTTATATTACAATCTGCTGGGTCTACTGATTGTCTAGATTAATTAATTCCATAATACAATTTTTTTTTTTTTGAAATCGTTAAGAATACCGTCACCAAATCACCTATTCCGGATTTAAGTGGAACATGTAAAACTTTCGGCTATCCCAGACTCTTACAAGAAACGCGCTCTCTGGATTCGAACCCAAGATCTTAAGATGAGATACTGAACCTTACACCATCAAGTCACGTCCCTTGGGGACCAATAATAGAATAATGTCGTGCTTATAATCATATTAATGATATTTTTTGAGGTTAAAATTATTTGAAATTTTTTAATTTATGATAATAAAAAAACGTTAGACAAATAACACTAAATGACATTTCAACGTCAAATGGATATAACTCGGAACAAAAATGATAGACATACAAACACTTTTACTTAAAATAAATATACTTCTCTCACTGTAGCTACAGTGAGATTGGTGTATTTATTTTCGGTAAAAGTGTTTGTATGTATATCACTTCTCAACTCGGAAATACAAACTCTTAGTAATATTTTTTTTTTAATAAAAGGAGCTTATTATCTCATATTCTCATTACAACTTATAAGCTCTAGATTAAGCTAGTTGAAATAGATCTAGTTTTATTTCACTACAAAAAATAAGGTCTTTAGCGTCGAAACGTATCGACGTTAAAATTAAGAAATTAAACGCTAAAAGTAATTTGCATCGAATAATTTCGACGCTAATTTTGGACCTCAAAATGTGGACGAGAAAGACAATTAGCGTCGAAACTAGACATTTCGACGCTAAAACCTTAGATTTTGCGTCAAAATATTTTCGAATAAAAATTGTATTTTGTGACACTAAAGTACATATTTGGCAACGAAAATATGCGACGCTAAAATGTCTATTTTAGCGTCGAATATTTACGATGCCAAATCAATAAATAATATTTTATTATGTTTAGCGTCGAATAATTCGACGCTAAAAAATTTTTCGTCGAAATTGTTCGACGCCAAAATCAATAAATTATTAAAAAATAAATATTATTTATTACTTTAGCGTCGAATAATTCGACGCTAAAAGTAAAACAAATTTATTATTTTACATACATTTGCTCTGAAATCTTCAATTTAATATTTTAAAAAATATTATTATTTCAAAAAAAATCACCGAATAATAGTACAATAATTTTTATTCTAATAATTAATTTGTTATTATAATGAAAATTTATTAAATAAAATAAATACATAGTCTATTAAAACTATATGTTGTGAATGTTTATACAAATGAAAATAAAATTTATTCCTGCTGTGATGGAAGGCGCTCGAGCCCAATGCACTCCGGCTGAGTGAGGCCTCCAACATCTCCCGGAAAGCCCTTATCTGCTGGTCGAACTCCTGCATCTTCCTTTCGTGGTCGACCTTGACATGCAGTAGCGTCTCCTGAGTCTTCTTCAGCTCGTCTTCGGTATTTTCCAACATGTTCTTGGTGGTGGCTAGCTCCTCTCGAAGGCACGAGTCAGTTTGAGAAGAAACAGTAGTGCACCCAGATGACGTCGGCTTCTTACGAGTGCCAAGGCCGACGGTGTACGCTGTCTGGTTCTTGAAAACCAATTGCGACAACTCCTCATCCGGTATAGGGTCAAATCATATCTCCCGACTTTGATGCTGGAGCTCCACCATTTCATTATGTTCTTAAAAAAATTAAGTTAATATTCGAATTTGAAAAGAAAAAATCAATTTAAAATAATTTTTATTTTATTTTAAATACTTAAACTTACGTAGCAGCGTTCAGATTCTTCATTGATCCATTTTTTTCTTCTCATTGTAGTGCGTCACTCGGAAACTCTCGAAATGACTACACCTCACATGTGCCACTCTACTAAAATACATAAACTGATACATTATTGGACATTAGTAAAATTAATGAACTATTAAAATACAGCTTAGGCTATATTTACCTCAGAATATTCGGCATGGTGTTGGATAAATGGCTTGGAACCTCCACGGTCATTGAAACGCAGGTGACTTCGATTCTCTGCATTTGCGTGACATTTATTCTGCATTTAACAACACTGTAACAAAAATAAAGAGAATTATCAATTTCGTATTATTTTAAAAATTACCTCGTGTTTCTCGCTAGACCAAAGCTCACACAAGAATGTTCAGTCTTGCTCCTCTATAAAATTAGGCTTGTGTTGTGGAGTATCCAAAGGCCCATATGCGTCGAATAACAGTTTCAGGATTTTTGTCCTATAATCCTTGTAACTTTTCCCCGTGTGGTAGTCAAGATACTTCTGGATATTTTCTTTGGTCAGATCGACGTCGAACCATTCCTGTAGGAATAGCAACTAAGTAAAAATTAAGTATAAAATAACAAAATATAACGAAAACTCAATACTGTAAGTTTACTCACAAGAAGCGTCAGTAAGAGCTGGTTGATTTTCGTCTCCCACGATATCTTTCTCCAAGAAACGTAGTTTTGGGGAGCTTCATACCGAGCAGCAGCACCTATAGCATTGGTAAATGATGAAGAATGTTGCCTGATCTGTCTTTCTCTATCATTTAATATCTCTATCCGGATACGGCCGTGAGCCTTAACGTGTTTAACCAACCCCATGCCATGGGTGCATCCTCGACCCTTCGCTGTACTTGAGTCACATGTGCTAGCAGAGACCCCCGCAAGTGCATCTGTCTTTACAGATGTAGATGGAGTCAAAGTAGCATGTTTGCGATTGCCCCGTGTCATATATATATATATATATATATATATATATATATATATATATATATATATATATATCCAAATTTAAACTATAAAAATAAGATAAAAAATTCGAATCCAGATTTTTTAGAAATATACATGTATATTATTCGAACCAGACATTCTCGCATTCTAAATTTTCTCCGGATTTGGCCACGACCGGTCTGGTCAAATTAATTTTAAACCAAACAGGTCAATACTATCCACATGCACAAAGATGCAAAAATATCAAATCTTTAATGCCACAAACCCTCAGATAAATCCAGAAATTATGTCGAGTTAAAAGTTAAAACCAACCAAAAGAGTTGCCTAGTTTATCAAATCATTCACTTAAAGTTTATAACTGTAATCCAAGTCATATCTAGAATAAATTCATAACTAGCATTTTTCAAATACCGTAAGCCAATCGCCCAATCCATTGGCTGCGTCACCTAGATCGCATGATACTACTCTTTTATTCACTCTTTTACTCAAGTTCGTTTTCTTATACCACCTTTGTTTTTCCTATTCAAACAATTTGTACATGGACACCGAACACGACCTTATGTATCAATGTGTTGCTTTGCCGATTCCATGAACTCATACACTCCATTACGGTATTCAACACTCAATCTATCCACCGAACTCATCCAATTTCTATCCATTTCAGCCAAATATCTACATATAAAAATATAATTATTAGACATCATATTACACTCATCAACATCACCAAATCATTAATTATTTATTTAAGCATACACATATATATTTAGTTAATTAATTAATTAGTTACAAAACAAAACATATTTAGGTAATTAAATAATCTACATATATGCATCATAAACTGTTAGGGTTGGTGCTTAGAGTGTCAATCCGGATCATATTTATGTCTGATTCATAAATACGAGCAATTCTATTTTCCATAATATTACTAATTTGATGGTAGCATTGTCTTTTATACACTTATTCGATATAATTATGATTAGATATCTGATTACGATTAGATTAAAACTGAATCTGGTTCAGTCATACGTTTATATTAGACAAAGACTCTAGGATTTATAATATAGTGCGCAGTTACAACGTAGTTTGTAATTGACATTGGGAAGCGCACTATAAGATGTATATCCTTAAATAAAGTTTCTGGTCAAGATTTACTAACACGGGTCGGTTAGTAAAATCTGCTGAGACCAATACATGTCGTATATCGTGACTTGGTCTGATGGTTTATCCTAGTGAACCATGAGTCTCGGGAGACTCGTATAGACATGTATGTGTTTATTTGATAAAACACTGAACGACTCACTGAAGATTTCCTAATATATGGTACATCAATGTCAATAGGAATCTTCTCGAGTTGAGTGAGCATAGTGGTCCTTTGACTTGAGATACCACAGTGGGATAAATGAGTTATCCTCCACACTTTAATGGCAGTCACGTCAACGATCTATTTAGATCAAACCTCCGCTTGTTCGTTGGGTGTAGACTGATGCTCATGATATCCAGTGCGTATCAAGAGAGGATCCGTCGGTCCTGTGTATAGGGCATAGGCATCCACACATGTTTACGATCTAGTAAATCCATGGCCGTGGTATGACTTCAGAAATAAGTTCCGAGTGTTATTTAGAGATCATAAATTGAAAGTCGACTATATTATACCGAACGGGTTTGACGTTTTGATCTATACCCTAGGTATAATATGGATAACCTGTGACGGAGGGATTATACGTATGCAATGACCTTGACTTGCATAGTTTAGCGAGATTATATGTGGTCGTCATAATTCATGAGTGGGTGAATTATGGACACGAAATTAGATTTCTTGACGGATAAACCTAAACTTAGAGAGTATCATAATATGAAGTGTACTCGTTGAGCATTTGGGCAACACGATATGAATAATACGGATTATTCATAATACTTCATCGGATTAAGTGAGTTAATTCGAATCGTTTAATCGGTTAAACGATAACACATGTTTTAGGGGATTTTGTCCGATAATAATTATTGTGTATTTGTATTTGATACATAATACGATTATATACACATTAATTATTCGTCAAATGAGATTTTGACACATGCCATAAATATATGTATTTGTTATTTATTATAAATAAAAATACATATGTAATAATAATTATATTAATTGATTATTTGGATATTTAATTGTTAAATATTTAAATGAATAATTAATAAACTTTTTTTCATAAATGTTATGAAAATTGTCTAATTATTATTGGTTTACATGGCATGAATTTATTATACTTTATGTGTGCCATTTTGATTGGTAAATATAAAGTTTAATATGATTTTAATTTGATTAAAATTTAAAAATTCCCAAAATGCCCCTGCTTATGTCGGTTATGTATATTTAAAAGAGGGAAATTATTTTCTTCATCATATAACCAACCACCATGGCCGAAAAACCTAAGAAAATAAACCCTAAGATTTGCTTTGAACAAATCATGAAGAAATGAAGGAAAAATTCAAGAAAAAACTTGGAAATCAAGAGATTAACAGGTAATTTTCCATAACCCAAGCTTAGAAATTTGTTTCATATTTTCTTGAATTCTTAGAATAGTTCTAGGGTTCCTTTAAATCTGAAAAATTTGGATTTATGGTTATGGTGGATTAATTAGAAGCTTGTTGGCATGTGTGAAGTAGTTTTAGTTGATATTATTGTAATATTAGGCCAATTTGTTCATTAGATGACATGTTATCATTATAGAGTATTATGACCACTCTTGTAATACCTAGAATTGTTCTTGGGTGATTCATATGTGGTGACTTGATTTGGTGTTGAGATTAATTGATTTAGTCTTGAAAAATTGGATTTAAAGCAAGAAAAATGGCAATTTCGGTTTCTGGATCAGATCTGATAAAACTGAAAATTATGTGATGATTTTGATGTCATATGAATATATTGGATGTGTTTTGGGAGTTGGAATAATTTCCGGAAAGTATTTCGGAGTTAAAATAAGCGAAAACGGTGAAAAACAGCGTTACCGGGTGACTTTTGAGCCAATCGGATGACGGATGTCCAAACAGTAAGTTCGTCACTGTTTGGCCATCCCATGAACTGCCCTAATACTATTGGGGCTGACCTGGGCAGTCCCCATAAGTGTTGGATAGACGGTTCGGTCAAAAACGCGTTTTGCATAATTTTGCGGAAAAACATTTTCGCAAAAGTTTCGCTATGTTTCTTAGTTGTTTATGTCGTTATTTGATATCGAATAAACATGTTTAGGTGAAATATGAATAAATTATTCATATTAGATATTGAATAATTTATTCGGTAATTTGAAAAAATTTTAAAATTAATCATTTGCAAAACCCCAACAAAAATTATATTAGAGCAGGTATGATGCTTCATCCATTATATTATTCATGCTTGATATTTGATATTTAATCCAATTTTAATGTTCACACATGCATATAATCTATATATGTTTCTTGACTTTTCGGTTCTATGCTAACGGAAATGTAACAAAAATTTAATGGTTAAATTGAATTATGTTTTCTATAGGTAGAATTCAATTATTTAGAAAATGATTTAGATTAAAATTCTGGATTTGATGTAGAGTATAGCTTCCTGAGGAAAATCCCCGCTTTGAAATAAGGCTGTAAAGTGACGTGTATTTGATACATGTTTCTTGATCCGTCTTGTCAGTACGGTTTATGGGTATCTTTCTATAACTACATATGAGATCGTGCCAAAGTTATGAGGGTGTAGGTTATGGGATTTTATCCATGCCGATTGTATAATGATACTGGACAAATTCAAGTGAAAGTGGAAATCATGAACGTGCCAAAGCTGTCAGGACTACATCGGTAGCTTGAGTTTGTCATTGACAAGTGTAGCCTTGATACACCTCCTTGTGAACGTGCCAAAGCTGTCATAACGAGAAACAGTCAGGACCAAAACAAGGAGTCACTGGTGAGTGATTGACAATGAGTTGTCTACAAAATGTATATACGTAGGCGAGATCGTGCCAAAGTTGTGAGTTGAAATATATTCATGGGATCCTATTCTCACTATGAATTCAATTTAATTATTGAATTCTCGTTCTCCATTAGAGATTACGGTATTACGTAAAATAGTGGGAAACACTGCTGGGTTAAAAATCCATAACTAAGGCTGTGCGTAATTTTATGGAAAATTCTGCTTCGTTTTCTTTTTATTATATATTGTTTATAGATTTATACTTTTAATCCACGGCATATGCTTATTACTTGAATAGGTTTTCTAACTTTATTTATGGTTGCATAGTTCTAGAATAGGTTTTAGAAAGACTGTAGACTTAGATATTGTTAGATTAGTCAAAACCATCGGGAACTGTTGTTCCAGTTTTCTTGAAAATCAAGATGGTTAGTGACTTAGTTACTAAGTCACGTTTAGTAATCTAAATAGATATCTTTTTTGGATATAGTTATCTAGTAAGAATAGTTTCTTATGCAGTAAGAATTGACACGAATCAGTTCATGTCTCGAGATTCTTGACTGGCATTAAGAAAATCCATTTAGTATTTGTTTATCTTATAATGATGTTTCTTAGCTTTAGTGACTTTTAAAAGTCATGTGTCTGACACAGTTTGCTAATCAATCATTTGCAATTGTTGTGAATAATTGAACGCAAATTATAAAGCTTAAGAAATGAGATGTGTATAGTTGTGTATAGAGAATATTGATTCTCACAATACGACAACTGTAGGTATTGGATATCAGATCTCCCGTCTAGTTATTTCAAATAATGTTTAATAACTGTTTTGATATTTGATATCAGTACTTGTGACTATTGGATAGTTACTTGTTCTGTATAAACAGTTGTTACATATTTTAAGAATACTAGTAGTGTCATTAATGAAAATATAAACATTAAGAAAAATATTCGGTTAACTAAATAACTTAGAACAATGCTTTATGAGTTGTTATCACATCAGCATTGGATGCTTATTCTGTATGGTAAATGATGGTCTGATACGAGATCACACCATATATCCTTATCCATTTAATGAATATTGTATTCAGGATGTGATTCAATCTCATTTAACCAATGATTTTCATTGGACCACAAGATTTATTAGACTAATACATTTGATGTATGTAGTTTAATGAATTAGAAATTATCTTAGATAGTTTTCTTTACTCTGTAACTTAGTTAATGAATTGTCATGACTTAGTTACATGTTTCTAATAGAGAACATGTTGAACGTCTGGAATTGTTCGAGAACGTTCAATATGTCTCTGATGAAACACGGATAGAATATTTTGCATGGTTCAAATATATTCTATTTGTAGTGTTGAAAACTATATTTTTGAAATTCATTGTCAGTCTTTGAATTGTTCGAAGATGTTTGATATGATCAAACACATGAATTGAAGGCAATTGGTTCTAAAGTTATTTAATGAATGTGATTCTTACTCAATATTAAACTTCAACGATTCCATCTTGATGGAATTAGTCAGTGGGAGTAATTGAATCTTATATGATTTGATTCGTTGATATTGAGTATTACCGAATCGTTTTTCAATAATATTGGGGTTATGCTCCAGTTACACTAATTCGTCTCTTTAATTAAGGTTCCATTTGTTCCTACTGTTACGTATATGATATGTATAGTAGAAAATTAGAATCTTGAAAAGTTTGATATTTGAAACTTTCTTTTGTATAATTGTTATATAATTGAAAGTACTTGCGCCTTGGAGGTACAAGTAAAAATTTATCATTTATTCTATTTAATAGAATATTGTATTCTATTTGATATAATATCTTTTCTACGACCCGAGCAATAAAATAGTTTTATTACTTGGTGTGTAACATTAGATGTTGACAATTGTAGAAAATATTTGACTTATTGAAGTCAAATGTGAGAGTGATAAATTGTAATGGAATTGTATAATTAATAAGATGAAAATACCCTTAATCAACATCCGTATAAGTCCAATAGGATGTCAGAATCATTTATAAAGTATTTGATACTTAATGATTCTGATGTTTTCTTATTGAATAAAATTATCCTATAACTTATAGTGGGAGCGATATTTGATATCGATTTCGGAAATTACCATTGAACCATAGATCTAAGATTGTTCATGACTTACGACGATCAAGTTTTGAACTTGATTGAGCTTTTGGTAAGAATTGTTCATAAAATATGCAAATTATTTGCGCAGCAAAAGCGAAGTAGGCTTATTAAAGGTTTGACCTTTATTATATGACAGTAAGAAAGGTTATCCTCAGTAGTCTATTGTAGATTCTGAGAATACTTGTCTCTAGTCGTACTAATTGAACAGTTAAAGGTCTGTTGGTTAATGTTGATATCAAACAGTGTATTTTGGCTAAAGAATGCAAAGTGGTGTTCTTGAGTGATTTTTTTTGTTTGAAGAGTTCATTCTAGAATGGCCATAGAGTTTGTATTCTGCTGAGATCACAGTTTGATATATTGGCTTATAGAGCCTATTGTAGACTCAGATAAGCTTTCCGGAAATCTGTGTTTTCTAATTTTGATACAGTCAGATTGTCTGATTTTATCAAAGCATAAAAAATACATATTTGATAGCGGGGTCAGTGGGAGCATATGAATTTCTTTCTAATATTATATATCATAACGACATTATCATTATTAAAGTAATAATGAGATGTTTGTTAAGTAAAACGTTTACTTAAGTCTTCTTTTCTCTGTGGAAGCAGTGGGAGTAGTCTCTGATATATTTGATATAAAGTTTTATATTTTATATGAAACTAAGAGACTTGTGAGATACTCCCATTAATCGCTTATTAGATATGATCTAATAAAGGACACAATAAGACTATCTGTATGACAGTTAGTGTAACTGTTTGACAGTTAATGTGTCTTTTATGTATATAGTATTCATCTTTCGTAAAGGATGATTCCTTTGTCGAAAGATAGATTGATTGGAATGTCTAGTTAATCTTATGCATCATATGATGATGGCGTAATAAATACTAAATTATGTGCGATTAAATATATCAATTTAATCATAATTGTTACGAGTTATTTTGATGTGTTGTTGACCATATGATGGATCTTGAAACATATTCTTTGTGATCTTTGAGATATTTAGAATGAGTTTCTTATTCATGGAGAATTTAGTCTGCAACCATAAGTTCATATTAGTTTTGATCCTAATTATGACGTTAGATGGTCTACGTCATATAAAGTCAGAAAAGATGCAGTGGGAGTGTCACCGTTGATTCTACTGAATTAGTGAAATCAGTTGCAACTTATGAAGTATTGACTTAAGAAGTTACAAAGTGACCTCAATAATAAGAAGTGTTGATATTAGTTTTGTGTTTGCGGTTGTCTTATAGTATTTTGAATTTGATCCATATATACTTAAACAACTCAGCAGCTATAACATAGAACTGATATAGCGTCTGAGTCATATTGATGTAGAATTTGGATTCTGCGGAATATAAATGATGCTGATTAAGGAAAACGGTTGAGTTTGTTGGACAGACTCGATTTGTAAAGCGGGCTTACTTGTTGTTGCCTACCTTTTGAGTGCAATGTGAGCTCTTGAGGGTCATGAGTATGTGATACATATTGATATGTGTATAAGATACCGTGGATTGGCACTAGAGCAAGTGGGAGAAATTGTTAGGGTTGGTGCTCAGATGGTCAATCTGGATCGTATTTATGTCTGATTCATAAATACGAATAATTCTATTTTCCATAATATTACTAATTTAATGGTATCACCATTGTCTTTTATACACTTATTCAATCTAATTACGATTAGATATCTGATTACGATTAGATCGAAATTGAATCTGGTTCAGTGATACGTGTATATTAGACAAAGATCCTAGGATTTACAATATAGTGCGCAGTTACAACGTAGTTTGTAATTAACATTGGGAAGCGCAATATAAGATGTATATCCTTAAATAAAGTTACTGGTCAAGATTTACTAACACGGGTCGATTAGTAAAATCTGCTGAGACCAGTACATGTCGTATATCGTGACTTGGTCCGATGGTTTATCCCAGTGAACCATGAGTCTCGGGAGACTCGTATAGACATGTAGGTGTTTATTTGATAAGACAGTGAACGACTTACTGAAGATTTCATAATAGATGGTACACCAACATCAATAGGAATCTTCTCGAGTTGAGCGAGCATAGTGGTCCTTTGACTAGAGATACCACAGTGGGATATATAAGTTATCCTTCACACTTTAATGGCAGTCACGTCACCGATCTATTTAGATCAGACCTCCGCATGTTCTTTGGGTGTGGACTGATGCTCATGATATCCAGTGCGTATCAAGAGATGATCCGTCAGTCCTGTGTACAAGGCATAGACATCCACACGTGTTTACGATCTAGTAAATCCATGGCTGTGGTATGACTTCGGAAATAAGTTCTGAGTGTTATTTAGAAATTGTAAATTGAAAGTCAACTATATTATACCGAACGAGTTTGACATTTTGATCTATACCACAAGTATAATATGGATAGCCTGTGATGGAGGGATTATACGTATGCAATGACATTGACTTGCATAGTTTAGCGAGATTATCATTGGTCGTCATAATTCATGAGTGGGTGAATTATGGACACGAAATTGGATTTCGTGACAGATAAACCTAAACTTAGAGAGTCTCATAATATGAAGTGTACTCGTTGAGCATTTGGGCAACGCGATATGAATAATACGGATTATTCATAATACTTCATCGGATTAAGTGAGTTAATTCGAATCGTTTAATCGGTTAAACGATAACACATGTTTTAGGGGATTTTGTCCGATAATAATTATTATGTATTTGTATTTGATACATAATACGATTATATATACATTAATTATTCGTCAAATGAGATTTTGACACATGCCATAAATATATGTATTTGTTATTTATTGTAAATAAAAATACATATGTAATAATAATTATATTAATTGATTATTTGGATATTTAATTATTAAATATTTAAATGATTAATTAATAAACCTTTTTTCATAAATGTTATGAAAATTGTCTAATTATTATTGGTTTACATGGCATGAATTTATTATACTTTATGTGTGCCATTTTGATTGGTAAATATAAAGTTTAATATAATTTTAATTTGATTAAAATTTAAAAATTCCCAAAATGCCCTTGTTTATGTCGGTTATGTATATTTAAAAGAGGGGAATTATTTTCTTCATCATATAACCAACCACCATGCCGAACAACCTAAGAAAATAAACCCTAAGATTTACTTTGAACAAATCATGAAGAAATGAAGGAAAAATTCAAGAAAAAACTTGGAAATCAAGAGATTAAAATGTAATCTTCCATAACCCAAGCTTAGAAATTTGTTTCAAGTTTTCTTGAATTCTTGGAATAGTTCTAGGGTTCCTTTAAATCTGAAAAATTAGGGTTTATGGTTATGGTGGATGAATTAGAAGCTTGTTGGCATGTGTGAAGTAGTTTTGGTTGATATTATTGTAATATTAGGCCAATTTATTCATTAGATGACATGTTGTCATTCTACAGTGTTATGACCACTCTTCTAATGCCTAGAATTGTTCTTGGGTGATTCATATGTGGTGACTTGATTTGGTGTTGAGATTAATTGATTTAATCTTGAAAAATTGGATTTAAAGCATGAAAAATGGAAATTTCGGTTTCTGGATCAGATCTGATAAAACTGGAAATTCTGTGATGATTTTGATGTCATATGAATGTATTGGATGTGTTTTGGGAGTTGAAATAATTGCCGGAAAGTGTTTCGGAGTTAAAATAAGCGAAAACGGTGAAAAACGGTGTTACCGGGTGACTTTTGAGCCAACCGGGTGACGACTGTCTAAATAGTAAGTTCGTCACTGTTCGGGCAGCCCATGAACTGCCCTAACACTATTGGGGCTGACCTGGGCAGTCCCATAAGTGTTGGATAGTCAGTTCGGTCAAAAACGTGTTTTGCGTCATTTTGCGGAAAAACGTTTTCGCAAAAGTTTCGCGATGTTTCTTAGTTGTTTATGTCGTTATCTGATATCGAATAAACATGTTTAGGTGAAATATAAATAAATTATTCATATTAGATATTGAATAATTTATTCGGTAATTTGAAAAGATTTAAATTACGATTTCGCCCGAACCGCGCTTCCGCCGCGCCCTTCGCCCAAAACCGCAACATAAACCACTAACACAATGTATATAATAAACATAATTATAAAAAAATTAAAATCATAACTTTTTAGAAAGATTAAACTTAAATTAATTAAGTGAGATAACTGATTCAAATATAAGGAAAAATAATAAAGAGAGATGAAAGAAAATTTACCTAATAAAAAATTAGAGTTCTGTTGAAAAGTTGTAGGAGAGTTGTGAGTAAACTTGCAGATGAGAGACTAAAATTACAGAGGAGAGAAAGAGCAGAGGGGGAAGAAGTGTTGGTGGTTCTGCATTTTAATATAATTTTAGTGTCGAATAAAAGAATTTCGACGCTTTTAGCATCAAAATTTAAAGGTAAAAGAATTGTCGGTGGTATTGTCATAACCTTTAGCGTCGACATAATATTCGACGCTAAATGACACATTTTAACGTCGAATTTCTTGTATTTGACGTTAAAAGTTGTAATTTTAGCGTCGAAAGCCAAAGGTAAGAGAGTGTCGGTGGAATTGTCAAAAACCTTTGGCGTCGACATATATTCGACGCTAAAATTACAACTTTTAACGTCGTATTGGATATTCGACGCTAAAAGTTTTCCCTTTTACGTCGAAAAATTATTTCAACGCTAAAAGTTTACTATTTGGCGTCGAATAATTAAATCGACGCTAAAAGTAATTATTAGCGTCGAATATAATTTCGACGCTAAAGATTTAGACACTAAATGTCTATTTTCTTATAGTGTTTATATAGAGTTATATATGTTCTAACGCTAGCTTTTAAATAAAATATCTACGGAACACTCAGTATTTAAAATCGTCCCTAAAAATAATAATAAACATCCAAAATAATGATAAAATGATGACGAAAAACTAATCGTAAAGTGCGTGTATTATATGTTAAATTTGATAGTATAAATACTTTATAATTAATGTGAGTCATCATTTTATCACTTCTTTTATTCATATATAATTTTACTCATATATAATAATCTGGTGGAGAAAATGAGTCAAATCACCTCAAGTAATCCATAATATATCAATTTAATTAGTACATTAGCGTGTTATTAACAATTTATCATGATGGGCCTCATGGGTTAGGCCCAAATATTAAAATTGCCTGATCCATATACTAGTCCGGCCCGATTATTAATTATTTCAAACCCGCGACCTCATCAACCGTCATACAGCCTCTAGGGTTTTATTTACCCTATAAATATGCAGCATTTTCATTTCCTCACCGCAGGGTATTGAATTGTAAGAACTAATTTGAGAGCCGTTTCACCATGAGAGCAAAGGTAAAGCTTGATCTATCTAATACGTTAACACAGTTTGTTAATTATTATTTTTTGGTCCGATGAATTATTTTAACCTTGTATATATATATTTTTTGTTTTGCAGTGGAAGAAGAAGCGCATGAGGAGGCTGAAGAGGAAGCGCCGAAAGATGAGACAGAGATCCAAGTAGTCTTCTTCTTTTATATTGCGTCGTCGTTTTTTGCTATTTTGTTGCTTTGTTTGGCTTACTAAGTAGTGATTGTTGGTGTTTTGATTTTATGTTTTGATACATTTTGTTGAATCCAGTGAACCGTTTTAATTAGCTTTAAATGGGATTATGTTTTGCCTATTTATATTGCTATCTTTTGTTTCTAAATTTATTATTGCTATTTTGTTTTCTTAGATCAGTCGTTACTTGTTAGCTATTTTTTTTTGAATACCCGAAAAATCACACGTCATCAATACTGGGTTGTTGGACCCCGGTGTGGGTAAACCGGTGCTGTCTCACCCTCTTACAAGGGTGCTATCTAGGGTTTGAACCTTGAAGACGTTGTCTCAAGCTCAAACTGATTCGTGTTATTTTTGAACTTTCGAAACTGCTTATATTAAGAAACCTTTAAGTGGGTCTTGTGTTAGTTTGTTGCTCCACCTCTGAGCATGCATATGTGCAACCGTTCTATGGTCAGAAATGTGTATTGGGGTGCTAAGGCTTTTAACCAAGAATTGGTGTGGAAGGGGGTTTGCTAAAAATCGTAGTAAGATAGTCTAATACACCATACATGTGGGAAATAAGTATGCCTTTGGAAAAGTCAGATACTAGACTGTGGCTATAAGGTGGAGGAAATGGTAAAGCTAGGCCATAAGGAAAAGGAGGACTGATTTTTTTTTTTTTGGGCATGATGTTATCATTCATTTTCACTAGCCTTTGGAAACTTGTATTCTATCATGTAAATACTTGACACTGAAATCCTACCCTGTAT
Organism: Zanthoxylum bungeanum; assembly: GCA_019454045.1. Taxonomy (NCBI): domain Eukaryota; kingdom Viridiplantae; phylum Streptophyta; class Magnoliopsida; order Sapindales; family Rutaceae; genus Zanthoxylum; species Zanthoxylum bungeanum. The sequence continues at coordinate 18,340 of SKCR01044089.1, forward strand.
TGTTTCACTCGTAAGACTCTTATCGTTTCAAGTAGTAGTTTGAAGATGTATCTATCTGAAGATATAGTTTACTGGTATTGTAACTTAAGCTCGTATTGCGTCGATGGGTATCCATAACAACATGATAAACCCCTACATGCCAAGGTCTTATAGATAGCAAGTGGGAGATTGTTTGAGTTTATTCCCCAAGAGTTTCTTGTCTGGTAAATGGTTGAACGGTTACATCTCCCTTGGTCTTTCTCTATTCTCTGTGTTCTATTGAGAGGATCATTTTTTCTTGGTTGAGTCATGTGTGTTGTAGCACATATTGAAACTGAAATGGATGTGGCCATAGCATTTTATGACATAAGATCGTAATAAAATTATATTACAACCTTATCTCAAGGGGCCACTGGAGATATTTTGCGATAAATGGTGAACTGGAAAGTGTTATTGTATGTTTTATGGTTGCAGACGAGAATTGCATTGTATTATGAAGGCTAAACACAAATCAAATAACACCCGAAGAAACTAATTCATTTACAATATAAGCTGGCATTTTGATAACGGCTCATTGCTCACGCTTGCATGAACTCCATCAATTAGTCCAAAGAAGGCTAATAAAACTGAAAATTCATTACTCTCGGGGCAGAAAGTAAACAAACCGAAAACCAAATACATCAAAAGTAGAAAAAGGGACCGAAAATCCTCATAATAATAAGTTTCATGTGTTCTTTTGAACAGAAAACTGAAGGCCAGCTTCAGCCCGTAAACTATCAAACTGATTCCTAACCTCTTCCGCTATTATGCGTCTCATGATCGTGAACAGACAAGACTCCTGCGTCCCCATCTCCACCTTACATCTGTCCTCTCCTTCCCTCACAACCTTCTGATCAACATCAGCATTACCATCCGCATCCTTGATGATCTTCACTTTCTCATCCTCCTCCCCTTTCTCCCCACTACTCGTCCCCAAAACGACACTCTCCCCAGGCGGCGACAACGTCAACAAAGTCACGGGCCCCACAATCCCCGCCTCCGCGTCATAACTATCGTGCTCCTGAGACACATACAAGCATTGCCTCTTAACCCCCGAGTCAGAATCCGACTCAGCATTAGAATTATTCTCCGAACACGGCCGCTTCATCATCACCGTGTTCGACTCGGACGACAAATCAGCAACCCGGTTCCTCCTCAGCGTGGAGTTCCAATGATTCTTGATCGCATTGTCCGTACGGCCAGGCAACAACCGCGCAATGGTGGCCCACTTATTCCCATGAACAGCATGAGCTTGAAGAATGATAGAGTCCTCCGCCGGCGTGAACGGCCTGTGCTGCACCGTCGGGCTGAGCTGATTACACCAACGTAACCGGCAGGATTTCCCCGAACGACCCGGAATCGCCGAACTGATCATGGTCCAATTTCTGGGCCCGTGTTGCTCGACGAGTTTGATCAGAGTGGCGTCTTCTTGTGGGCTCCACGAACCCTTGGTGCGGTCATTCTTAGTTCTATTTTGGTTCATAGAAGAACAAGAAGAAGAGGCAGTGCTGCTGATCATCATAATAAGAATTGGAAACAAAAATGGTGAATCAGAAAATGAAAAGCATTTTTTGTTTAATTTGTCAAGTTTTGGAGAGAAGTTTAGGGGGTTATAAGATGATGGGGTTTAACCGTTTTCAAAATAAAGGGTGGTTGTGTGAACCGTAAAACTGCTACGTTGATATAACGACTTTGAAAGTTATATGCGCGTTTGTTTCTGTTTTATTTTCGAATTTTTATGTATTTCCTTATTATTATTATTATTATTTTCTTGGAACATTTTTGCATTTTCTTTCAAGTGAAAAATATTTTGGTCTTTATGTTTTATGAAATAAAGACATAGTTTGTTTATTTGTATCATATAAGTCCTTTGATTCCTTGCTAAGCAGCTCATCATTTCGATACAAACATGACACAAACTTAGTGATTTCGATTTGATACAAGATGACACGATATTAATTATTTGAGTTACATTTGAATCAAAATTAATTAGAGTTAAAATTAAATGTACTACAAATATATTTGAAAACATATATTAAAAACATGTTAAACAAGTGAATTCATATGGCTTCAAAATATTGTTTTACTTTTGATTTTCTTTTTTGGAATCGTTGGAAACTCTGTCGTCAAATTACCCATTTCTGGTTTTAAGCGGAGCAGGTAAAATATCCGATTATCCTATATTCTTACAACTTACAAGAAACATACTTCCTAAATTTGAACTCATGATCTCAGCTCCTGAATTCTAAATCACTAAACCACGGTCCCTTGAGACTACTTTTATTACATAACACAACCACAACACTTGATCCTGAATTGCTAGTCATATTCACAAATCACAATATAAAAAACACAATGAAAGAGCATTTTAATCATTTTGATAAGAATTAAGGACTCATTTAGTTATTTTATACAAATGAACAAATTATATATTTTAAAAAATATTCAAAATATCAACACCCAACTTACGTACAACGTATATACAACTTAATTAACTGTTTTTTCTATAACTGAATTGGAAATAACGGAATTATTTATTTGCATTCAACGAACGGTTCGGATATGACAGCTCCGAAACTGTGGCAGTTAAGTTTCTTATCTAAGTATAAATTTTTAAATTAAAAAAAAAAAAAATTGGAAAACGGTGAGATAAAAGCTGTAACGGACATTCGGAAATTACGGAAATTTTAGTTGGGCACGGATTGTAATGGCATTTTTCATCCAACCGCCTCTGTGTTAAGTAGTAAAAAATAAAAATTTAATTTAATTTTTTTCTATTATGAAATATTTTTTTCCTCTTATTTTTGTAGCTTTTTTTTTTTTTTAACTAATTTTAATTTAATATTATAAACAACATAGGTTTTAATTGAAGAATGTTCTCTCTTGATCTAACCTCTTACATAAGCATGCGTTGATAGATATTTAATAAATTATAATATACTTCTAATGTCTTATTTAATGGAGGTAGATCCTTACAGTTTAATAATTAAACATTCATAACTTCTTTGATTTTTCTTTTTCGATAAATCAATTGTGAACTCATGTTAATATTTATTTTCTATATTATACCAATTATAATATTCACAATCTGGATTTCAACAAAGCGAGTATGTATGTTGGGTCCCCAATGGCTGTGATTTTGTGATGTAAGGTTCAGGATCTGATCTCGAATTCAATGAATATGTTTCTTGTAATCTGGACTGGAAATGAGTTTACAAGATCACATCCAAGCATATGCTGGATCTATATATTGATGTTATGATGCTCATATTGTTACATATATAATATCATTTTTTTAATATGTAAGAAAAAGGGATCTAACAAAGATGCAAATTCAAATATATTTTTAATTTCTTAATTCCCTAAATATTCGAATTTGGGTGATAAATTTTTTTTATTAAAATACTTGAAAATCAACTCGACTATATCATTACATATATCATCTAAATGGTCCAAGACTAAGATAATTTGAGCATATTCAACCTAAATTTTTAGGTGACCCAATAAGAAAATGAGAGCAAATCGTGCTATCATATGTCAAGTAATGAAAGAGAATGTCTAAATTGACATAAATAGAAACCATAAAAAGATACATAGGTTTTATGGAATTTGATGAATTAATGATTTTAGATACGACACAATAACGTCAAAATAATTTTTTAATCGAACCCACTTCATAGGAAAATATTTTATTTAATTGATTGATCCTTTGATTGGTATAAGTTTTGATCGAATATTATATCATTTATAAACCGAACTTCTCCATAACAAAATACAACTATGGGATTGGTGGCTATTTGAAAAAAAAATGTGGATGTAACTAAACATCTATATAATAAAGGAGAATGATGTTGGAGGAAAGAGAGTGTATCCAACGGCTCTCTTTATGTGGCTTAATTGACGGCCCAGATCATTTCATTGGTAATTGGAGGAAAGATAGTGAATTGATTGATGAAAATTGTAACAACGTGCCGTAGGCATGGGCCAAATATTATAACACCGTGCCGTAGGCACGAGCATCATTTAATTAAAAATAAAATCATTTAATTCTGTAACACCGTGCCGTAGGCACGGCCAAATACTGTAACATCGTATCGTAGGCACGGACAAAAACTAGTTAAATATATATTGTCATGGATGCATGGATGAGACTATATTTTTATAGAAAGCCCATAGGAACAACGATTTTTTTTTTTTTTTTTCCATATACTGTCAATTTTATTTTATTTTTTATTTACCCTAGGGAAAAGACACATGGACGTTCAGGGGTTTGTCCCAATTTCAGTCTTTTCATAAACGTACTGCTAGACTCACTTTCTTTGAATTTTATATAATTGGTAATATGGAGTTTATTGAAATTTCGGATTCACAATCCATAAATTTACTGAACATAACACCAAAATAAAAATAAAAATTAATGAGATGTGAGATCTAGTCTCCTATGATCGTGATTTGGTAGTGAATGATTCAAGATCTCACCTTGAAATTCTGGGTTTGAATATGTGTTTCTTATAATAATCCGGGATAGTCGGAGATTTTACCTACTCCGTTTAAATCCAAAATGAATAATTTGACGATATGATTTCCAACGATTTCAGGAAAAAAAAAATGAGATCTCTACATCTGCTCTTATGTTTAGGAAATTTAAACCCGCCACTAATATTGGGAGAAATATATATACTCTTATACATATATGATAAATATATTTTTTTTTATTTTTTTTGCCCCCTTATTAATAAAATAATTCAAATTATATTTAATCCCAATGTGCTAAATTGTTTTATTTTATTAGATATATATATTTAATAACTTTGAAATTATCTAATTAAACTATAACATGCATGATCATGATGCATCATGAGTTCCATATGTTGTTATTGATAACTTAGAACACTATAAGTCACTGTAACATGGCCCTATCCAATTAATTGTAATAGTTACTTTTCATTTCCATTTATTTTATGAAAGTGATATATCTTCCCCAATAAATATTCTCTTTTCTATCTTTTTAATAAATTAAATTTTACTACTAAAAAATAATTCAAATAGGCTAAGCCTCCCAAAACAAGACAAAAACTCACACCACAATATATATCCTTAACGTACAACAACTAACCAGTAATATTTTACAGATAATTAAAAAGAAGAGAAGAAAAATAAATATATAATATTATCATCCATAGATTTAATTATTATTGAAATTAACAAAGGTATGGTAAAAAAATGGTTAACAAATATTATCATCATTGTAGCAAAAAATTGAAGCTTCATATTGATCAAGAAGTGGGATATGAATAAATAAATATCAATAATAGTTAAAAGTTACTTTTTAGGAAGCAAAACTGAAGTAGTGGTCACATTATGAAATCCATTTGTATTACTGAGAATTAAAATCCAAATTAATGTGATTTTTTGTATTTCACTTATTCTTTGCATCGAATAAACAAATTATTAACCATAGATAAAATTGATACAAAATATTTGTATAAATTACTTATTGGATATTGCATAAATTAAGTCAACATCTTTTTAGTCCCTACTATTTGAGTTAATTATCTAATCAGTTCTTATATTTTTAATAATATTTAGAATACTCTTATCAGATCCCCTACTGTTTGGTATGTGAATCTGAGATAATTTTAATCTCAAATCCAAAATTTTTATCTAAAAATCTATAATTCTGATGAGAAATTGGAATCCCAAATTATTCGGGATGGAATCAAGATTGACAAATTATGACATGTCCCTACCGATTCACAATGACTGCTCCACTTGTCAATACTTTAGAGCGGCTGGATCTATTTTTTTAGGGTAAAATAATACTTCTATCAGTCCAACTTATGATTCAAATAATTTTTATATGCAACATATAATAAATAAAGAATAATTAAGTCAGCGAAAACAAATATATAAGAATAATATATATATATATTTATAAATACATGGATTAATTAATTAAATAATTAATTCAAACTGTACTCCCATTTACTAATGCTTTGACACCTAATCATACGTATTTTGAAATTGGCCATCAAATACGTGAGAGAGAAAGCAAATTATTAAAGTCAATGACGTTTTGATTGGGCAGTCTCATTGAAACCATAGCCCCTGTAATTATTATCTTTAAAGCATAGAAACATAATTTATTCCGAGAAATTAATCAATTGTTTAATAAATAAAGATATAATCAAATTCAAAAGGGCATGAAGAATATACCCAAAAAAAAATAAAAATAAATATAGAAACATAATTTATTATAAGAAATAAGTAAATTAATTAGGAGAAGGCATGAACAATCTCTGCCTTTTGCTTCTAATGCGATAATTTGATGCCATTGATGAAGATGATGAGACTCTACTTAAAGCTAATTGTAATGCTTGTTTCAAACTTTTGATTAATGAAACACTATCTTGATGATGATCATAAACATCTTTATTGCAAAGAACCACCAAAATGCTTTTGATTCTTCCACCAACACTTGAAATATCAGCTCTCACTGTTGTTAATCCCAGACCCTTTAGCACCCTTATGATTTCTCTGTACAATTCTGGCTGATCATCACAACTCACAGAAGCTTTGATCAAAATATCACCCTTGCTTTTGCTAATGGAGCTTCCTGCTTCTTCTGCAACTTCACATGATTCAACAGTAACTTCATCTACTTCTGTTGGGATTGTTAATGTCTTGCTCACTTCCATTGCTTCCAGTTTTAACTCCTTCACATGTTCTATCACACTTCCCAAAAGAGCTGCCTTGTCCATCTGCACTTATAAATTATAAATTAGCAACTTGGGTAAGCATAGGCAATTTTTTTTTTTTTTAAATCGTTGGAAACCTCGCCACCAAACCACCCATTCTGGGCCGCGGCGCAGGTAAAACCCCCGGCTGCCCCAGCCTCTTACAAGAAATTGCACCCCCTGGATTCGAACCCAGTTGAGAATCCCTTATGATAAATTTTTTATTACCTTATCAGACTTGGGGATTAGCTTCCTTAGAGTGGCAAGCTGTGTATTGATTCTATCTCTGCGCCGCTTCTCAGCTTGACTGTGGCTCTTTGAAACAGCAGTGGCTCTGTCTTCTGCAACATCTTGAATAGATGGATTAATATTTGACCATGAATTTGGAAGCTCATGAATTGAATTTGAATTTGAATTTGAAGTGGAGGCTGATGAATAATTAACATGGGGTACTGGTTCTTGTTGTTGTTGTTGCTGCCATGTAAGTGGGAAATTGGAACTAGCAACCCAATTATTCATTTGATCAGGGCAAGCTGCAGCAGAATGATAATAAAAATTTTCCATTGGCAATGGAAGGAAGCAAATAAAAATAATTGAAATGAAATATAGTTGCAAGCAAATTGAGCTTTTTTTAATGATGCAACTTAGGGTTATGCTAGTGCTACTGTTTGTGCACAAATAATGTGTGATATTCATATCATCATGATTGTGATTGGTGTGATATCTTCTTGCTTTTAATTGGTCAAAAAAGAAATGAGATTTGGCTCTATCTGGCTGTCAAGCTCAAGCTAAATGTATATGATGAAAGTTGGTTTCTGATAACTTTGAGTGAAACTTCTTGTTAAGATGAAAAGTTAAAAGTTAAATATTTTAAAAGTTATCAGTTATCAACGGTTAGTACTTCAAAATTGACACACAAGTTTACCTTAATTTATGAGTCCATTTCTAACATTTTAAGAATAATCATAAATAAAGTTCAGCCAATATATATATATATATTTAGGTAAAGTAAAACCTCTGACTGTATCAGATTCTTACAAAAAAACGAATTCTCTGGATTCGAACTCATAACCTTAAGGTGAGATCCTGAGCCATACACTATCAAACCATGCCTCTTGAGACTCGATCATATATTTGATATTCCCAAATAAATTAGAAACACTAACGAAACGAGTATTTGTATTCATTCATGGAATATTAAAGACTACCTCAACATTTGGTAGAGAGTATTAATTGAAAGTATAAATTAGTTTATGAGTATTACAGTGAGAGAGTAAAAACTAACTTATAAGCTCAACAAACTCTATACCAAACGGTACATCGGATTATTGGTGTTTTTTTTTTTTTTTCCTTCTGTTCTTATAACTTATCCAAGAACTATTATTTTTCTTGAGATTAAAAAAAAAAAAAATGTCTTGGTGAAATGAACCCACTAACATTTTGGTGGGTCTGTTCTAGGCATCTCTTGATGCTGTTATTTTCAAACACTTGATGAGTTCTTTTAATTTGTTGCTGCAAAGAAAATTATTTCAAAAGATTTTGGTGTGGCTTTTAATTTCTTGTCCACTTTCTTTTCCTCTCTCATATCTCAAGATAAGGCTTTTACTATGGTGCCCTACACAACGACGCAAGCAAACAAGAAGGCTTCAATTACAATAATAAGTTGGATTCTTAAATGTAGGGCCCTGGTCACACTTCTCAAATTTTTACCCACCATTAAAGGACTTTCAAGATTGATACGACTTCTTATCAACCACACACTCAACACTCAACTAGTTCTATGTGCTCCCTTAGGATCTTGTAGTATCAATAATTTTTATTATTATCTTTTTCTTTGTTTCTTGTCCCCCCAATTTGCTTGAAAAGATGGGCAAAATTTCAATCGTCGGCAAAGTTCCCAAAGTGAGCATGTGCAAGATCTTGGCATACATTGCAAAATCTATTTGAAACACGTTTTGTCTCAACAATTTGATTAGGATTTGCTTGTCATAAAAAGGTATTAACAAATGTACATAAATTAGCATGTGCAAGATTTGGTTCACATGTAAAATCTATTGGACTTGTGCTTTTTTAGAGCAATTTTATCTAAAATTTGGCTAAAAGAAGAAAGATGTAAAAAATTATTAAACTAGCTACAAGGAGTGAGTATTTAATAAGTAAAGACTAGCAAGGAAGTAACCCATAAGCATTTGCAACATGTTCATATTCTAAAAGCATCCCACGAAGAAGAAGAAGAAAAAAAAAAAAAAAAAAAAAACAAACTCTACTGCATTTGATTGTGTTGTATAGATTCAGCAATAAATAATACGGAACACGTGACATTCATACAAGGTCATCAAGTGGAAACTTTTTTTTTTTTTGAAATCGTTGGAAACCTCACCGCCAAATCACTCATTATGGGCTTAAACGGAACAGGTAAAATTCTCGGCTGTCTCGGGTTCTTACAAGAAACACACTCCATGGATTCGAACTCAGGACCTCAAGGTGAGATCCTGAACCCTACACCACCAAGTCACGCCCCTTGGGGACATCAAGTGGAAACATGCTTATGCCGTCATGCATATAAACACTAGCCAAGTAATTCTTTGTACATCACGTATATATCTTGTCTAAAAGAGAGACAAAATCCTAGTTATGTAAAAGAAAAATAGCATCTAAAGTACCTGATACTAAAATTTGTTTGTGATTATCTTCCAAAAACGCAGAATCACACTAAGCCTCTGCCTTATAACTCATTGAAATGGATGGCACCAACTTTCCATACAAGGTAAGTTGTTGCAAACATCACTGTGCTGATAAAAACAAATGAGAAGACAATAACGAAGAGATCAGCACCACCTGGAAACTGAAACGTCAGGCCTGGCTTTGGCATCCCTCTCTTGCTGTCATCGAACAAGTTTGTAGGGGCTTCAGGGAGGCGAGATCTTTTCTTTCCCCGATCACTTTCCTTCAAGGCATCCAATACTTTACTGCCCATTTCTGATTTAGAAGCCTTTGTTTCAGTGTAACGGCTAAGAACCCGTGCAGCCCTTAATCTCTCCCTTGCTGTTAATGGCGATCGTTTTGACGTAGATTGCTGGTTAGGATACGATGATGTATCCTGCTTTTGTTCAGAAGATACAGATGAGCCATTAGTGGCCTCAGAGGTTTGAGGCCCAGAACCATCAGCATTCGTTTGGAGCTGGCTATTCCCTTCAGCAGCATCCAAAGAGGAGGCATTGGCGGTGTCTATAGAACCCTCACCAGTGGTGTCTGTGGCAAGGCGGTTGCTATCTGCAACCGAAGAACACAAGCCCCATGATCTTTTGATTATCAGTTTCCTTGAACCTGTAATGCTCAAGGGGGTTGTGAATTGGATGGCCCTCGGTGCTGCAGCTCTCAAAGAAGCTCTAGACACATGCTGTTATTTGACAAACAAATTTTAATGGAGAAATACTATTGTAAATAATAAAAGGGAACTTTTTGTTTCTAAAACAAACATTGCAGCTTAATGACATCATAAAAATTAAAAAAAAAATAAATAGAAAATTAATTTCCAAGAGAACATTCAAATTAGGTTTTGAACCCTTACATCCTTGTCGTGGCTAGTGTAGTAAATCTTTTAAATATGAAAATGTGTGTGTGTATATATATATCTATATTATAAAGCACAATGGTGTGGGGAGAAAGAGAATGTAACGGATGGTTAGGATTAAGAGAGATAATGTATCCAAAGGCTATCTTTATGTGGCTTAATTAGCGGCTCAGATCATTTCATTATAATCTAATGGCTGATAAAGAATTGTTCTGTTATAGAATCTCTATAAAAATGGAAAATGAAAACTACCAAATAAATTAAAGAATAAAATCATTTATTAAAGGAAAATGAAAACTACCAAATAAATTAAAAAATAAAATCATTTAATTAAAAAATAAAATCATTTTATGATAGAATATTTCTGAAAATTAACAAACAAATTAAATAACAGAATCTTAATCTCTCTGTAAATTCTGTAACACCGTGCTGGAGGCACGGGCAATATCTAGTATATATATATGAATGAATAGGCATGATCCTTTATAAGAAAAGAACATGACCCTTAGGGTTGAAATGTTTCATTGGAGGATCATGACTCCTAAATGTTACATTTTGACATAAGGGTACTTTTAGATGGTAACCCTCCATGTTTATAAATAAAGGCATAGAGTTCTCATTTTAGTCACTCAAATTTTCCTATACATTCTTTTAGAAAGTCTAAGGTTCTTCCGTATTTGAGAGAGTTCCACCATTTTGTCCAAGTTCAAGTTCTTGAAGAAATGAGTGCCCCTTCAACAAGAAGCAACCAAGTAATCCTGGGAGAACGTTAGCCACAAGACATCCGTAGAACACCGAGACCGGGCTAATAAGTTCTTAAGGACAGAAGATACTCGGCTTGGTTGTAAGATCCAATTCCAGTTTTTTCTAAGTTACCATTTTATGATGTTATTTTAATTGCATGATAGTGGAAATTCAATAACTAATGCATGTTTAAATTTGATTGATAACACATTTTTTCCTAACAGTTAGAAACATATTTGAGAACCATTTAAAGATGAATAAGCAACTGACGACCTAGAATAGGCAGCGGAAGCAGAATAAAGACACTTTGTGGAACACCAAGACATGTTCAGTGTTTACAAGGAGCATTAGGAGTCGTTTTAGTAGAGACTGGCCAATTCATACAAGACTTCTAGACTCCTAAACTCGTCCTACATCAATAACATAGAACTTATCTCCCAAATGCTTCATTCAGTCAATGTTATAGTTTCAATTTTGATGCATCCTTACCTCTATCTAGCAGTGATCTCAAGTACCAATAAATTTAAACAAAGAAATTGCATATTCCAGCAATATTAGAATGTTTATGCAAAATAAAGCAACAAAAGCCATAAACACTATAAGCATAAATTGCACAAATCTTGAAGTTTAAAAAGTACCCTTTACTTTGCTGGTAACCTACTACAAGAAAGCTCATTTAACTACTATGGCCTGATGATTTGAAGATTTTTTTCTTTTATTCACAATTCATACTAAATAGTTTATTTGTTTATATGAATTTAATATTTTATCTGCTAATTGAAAGTTTAAATTCCATTATCAGCAGTAATTCAGGAGTAAATAGAAAAACCAGAACTTGCTGAAAAGCAAATAGAAAATGTTTTTATTTTATTTTATTTTATTTAATAAATGAGTAAAGAAGAGAAACGGTACCGTTGCGTTGAAGCCGACGACTGAGTTGAGAGAAACGGCCATCTTCTCTTCTGGTTGATTTAAGGTCCAAACTATAAAAGAGAGATGGAGCTTGATACTGATAAAATTGTTTTTGGCACTCGATCCAGGGGATGAGCTTTGTCAGATCCTTATTTGACACGTGGCGATTTTCTACTTGCTGCCAATGTAACTTTTTTTCCTTTTTTTGTGTAGAGAAAAATATTTTTTTTTTCAATTTTATAAAATGACCCTTAGGTCCCAAAAATTAAAATATTGGAGAAGTGCATTTTGTACAGATATTTTTCTTCATTAATTAATATGAAAAGCAAAGCCAACGACGTTCGTTCGCTTTATGTTTTAAAATTTTTTACAAGTGCCTATATCCCCTACAAAACTTCCTCTTTGAAAAATAACTCCTTCCCAACTAAAGAATTTTTTACATAACAATAAAAATAATTTTTTTTTTTTTTAAAAAAAAACCATTATAAGCTGAACACACTTTCAATTTGTTAGCAAAATTTGGAGTCGTACAAAATAAAAAATAAAAAAAAACTAGTAAACCTACTTCAATGGCAATGTTTCATCTTAGCCTTTTTAGTTACATGTATTGTATTTGTGAGTCTTATCATCTAGCAGTATGACATAGAACTGGTCTTAATTTTTGTGGCAATCTCATCATCTAGCAGCATGGCATAGAACTGATCTTATAGCAGCTTTGAAATCTTCATAAAATCTTTGTTCGGAAAATCTGACTGCTCGCCGCCTAGCAGCTGCAGCAATCTTGAGGCTCTCAGATTTTGGCATCGATATAATTTTCACGATGGCATCTGCATATTCTTCAGTGTTTTGGGCGAGGAATCCTGTTTCCTGGCCATCTTCTTCTAAAACAATGTCCATTTTCGGACCAGCAGAGTTATGAGCTGAAGCCACAAAAAACTCTTATCAGAAAAACAATGCATATAATGGCACTTGAGCAATAGTAAATTATGTATGCAATTTAGTTTAACTAAGAAACCATCTAAAATGCTTACCGATTGGGATGGCGCCCGCAGCCATGTATTCAACAACACTAATGCCAAAGTGTTCATCTATCATGGAATGGACTCCTGCGACAGCGCCTCCCAGAAGTTTCACCAAGTCCCTGCAAATTGTAAGAATTTCATAAATCTAAGAGTACAATCAATCAGATTAAAGTATTTCATAGTAAGACTAATTAGCATTTAGCAGTAAAAAGTATAACATGGTAGGCACAGACCTGTACATCACATTCTTATGGAATTCCACATTCCCGTCAACCTTTAGTTCAATAGCTTTGTCTTTCAAATTCTGCAGTCTTTCTTCATCTGATTTATTTCGACAACTACCGACAAATTGGAGCTTAGGCCTAGGTAAGTCTGCATCTAATTTCCTCAAGGCAGCTGAAAAGGCCTCAAGTTGAAGAGGATGTGCCTGATCAACAGAATCAAATATAAGGACTACCATAACCAAGGCCCCAAATGTTACTACAAAAGTAGTACCTTGTGCCCGTAAGTTTATATCCCACCTTCTCTGGACGAAATTGAGCTACAGATATTATTGCTGGAGATTCTGTTGGTCTTTCCAAGGGAAGTGCCTGTTAAGATTTCAGCTTGTAAGAAATACTCCGAGAAACAGAAACATAGAGAATTGCGACTAATCATTACATTTGTAGTGTTGAGAAAAAAATATATCTTATACTGTGACCACTTAATCAAACAGCACAAAGACTGGTTAAACATATCATGTCGTTGCTTTAAAATCAATAAATGTTAGCTGATTTGAAAATTTAAGAAACAAAAAAAATAAACCTGAAGTCCTGAAGTATCGCAAGGAGGATAGACTCGCTTTATACGGTCTGGTATTCTCCATAACTTTTCAATGTGAGACTGAGTCCATGAAGAGTTGACCATTGCCAAATGTGCACAAGAGCCTACAAACCCATACATCCGGGAAAAGAATGTATAATAGACAATTTTGCACTGAGATAGCCAATTGCTGTCACAAGAGAATCTATTATTAGGTAACGTGCGGGGAGATAATCAAGGATGATACACTTAAAAGGACAGCAAAATAAAAAAGAACAGATCTAACCACTGAGCAATTGAGGCATTATTGTTGTACATTGAGCTTCTTTCACGAACACGGGATATCATGTCTAAACTAATGGTAGGGTAATGCGTATAACAAATAACTCTACAGCCAAATATCCGAGCAAGCGGATATGTAAATGCATACCCGCTAGTATCAAAATAGTATAAAGGCGTAAACTTGCACAATGCTTCCCATGAAAGATAGACTGAACCAAAACTTTGACCAATCATTGTAAAGCGAGGGTAGGTGCTTTCGTCAATCCATTTCCTTCTATAAAGATGCACCACCTGAGCAAAACAGAAATCAAACAAACATGAACAGCACACAAATAAAAATATCAAAGCGTAGTTGTGGATGCACAGATTTAAACTTAAAATTAGTTGAACAATGACAAACAACTAAGAAGAAACACAGCTGAGCAACATGAATTAGGATCATCCTCATCCAACGGCTGAGAGGATCCTACTCCAACCATGGAACGATAATTCGATGGAAAGTTTGTTATTTCCCTCCAAAATCAAACTATATAAACAGTCAATAGATCACATTCCCAGATAAACAATAACAAATTCACAAATCAGTTCCTCCAAAAGCACACCAGCAACTTCCTTTCCGAAAACCCCAAAAATCAAAATAAACTTTACAACTCATTTTCCTTTATTTTTTTCATTAATCAAACATTGGCAAATCAGTCATTTCAGGTAATGGAAAGTTAGGTCTCCTTTCAATAACCCATTAAACGCAAAAGCAAATGAAACAAAACCCCAAAATCAAACAAGGAATAATAAATAATACAATGAGAGAAATGGGACCTTAGGTGGGTGAAGGAGCTTGACACCGAAGCGATCGAGGGCACGAGTCAATAAAGACTCAGGGGAAGAGTCGTGGTCGCCTGTGTAGACAATACAGTCAAGATCGGGACTCTCTTCTTGAATAGCTTTGACGGCGCACCATAAGACTCTTTCGCCGCCACCGCCGTCGTTTGTGTACGGATGGAAAAACGCGACCGCTGTTTTTCTGTTCCTTCTGGCGCTGATTATGTAGGAAACTAAGATCAAGATTGAAGCTAATAGCGCTGTGATTAGAGGCCATATGATGATCTCATATGTCATTCGAGTAATTGTCAGTTTTGTTTGTATTTGATTGAAATGTAATGGGAAGCCGGATGTCGAAAATATTATGAATTGGCTTCAAGGGAAGACGGTCGATGGGCGTGGGGCTGGTTATAATTTTATTTTGCTACTAATTTTGTCTTGGAGGAGCAAAAGTTCTCTAGGACAATGACTCATTTGCCAATGCCATTTGGTAAATTATATATATAAATGTGGGATAAATTTTACTTTTATTTTTTGAAATTTTTGAAATTATAATAAAATAAAAGAGAAATAGAAGAAGAGAATATAGATTATAAAGTTGTAGGGTTTTCTTATTAATTCTAAATTAATAAGTTTACGAGAGTTGCTCTTTATTTATATAGAGAGATTAAGGTGAGATAATTATCCTTAAGTAATATGAGATAAGTTATAAATATAAAGAGTCAAGATAAAATATAAAGATTATTAAAGTAAAGGGATCGTCCATATTTATAACACTCCCCCTTAGGTCCTATAATTTTAATTTCTCACAATGTGTTTGATATTTAGATATGTATAATATTATCTCATTAAAACCTTATCAATAAAACCCAATAAGATACAACATTGTCCTATAACTTTCTGCCAACAACACACAGACATACATGTATTTGTTGAAAAATTATATTATGTTGTGGGACTCAATTATTATGAGAGAGATGGCATATACACCCGAAACATGATATACTATCTCGTATTTGTGGGAGGAAAATTAATACTGAGTGCATGGAACTCAAATCGGTACCCAACAACCAACAGGCAGAAAGCCAAGTGATTGCCAAATCATTTTATAGAAAAAATTCGCATCTGTAGTACTTTTCAAATCACAAAGTGTTCGGAGAAAATTAAGGTTTCAAAGGACCATAATATGTTGGTGAATGCATAATTCTGCAAATGACTGTAAATTACTGAAAACTTCCAAATCTGTTTGATTTATGGAGATCAATTGAAGGATCATACGATTTCAATAAGAAGATGAATTAAGAATGAAAAACAAAATACAGGACATATATAATTGGCACTTAAATCTGTATAAAAGTGTTCTTAATTATAATTCTGGTCAACTTTGGACCACGAGGGGAAAAAAAATTAGTACAAACCATACAAGTCTTGGCGTGCTCTCTACCAGCAGCCAAAAAAAAAATGCCTCTGCTACTCTGAAAAAATATTACAACACATCCACACACCTAATACAAAAAAATGCCATGTTATTTCTGACGAGACCTTCACAATGGGGAAACAAATAACACCAGAAAAACAATGGAAGGCGTCAAAGCCTGAGGAAACACCACACAGAAGGAAGCATGAAACAACTGCTATGCTAGGGGTTCTTCCACTCCAATCATCAAGGAACTACCTCCTAATTTCCGATCTGATCAACAAAATCAGTAGCTACCCATTGGAGGCATGCCGAAAGGTGGCATCGGAGGCATTCCCATTCCACCCATTGGTGGTGGCGGCTGCGAAAAACCTCCACCCATGCCAGGCATAGGTGGTGCAGGTAAAGCAAGAGGCAACAATTGAGCATACATATTCTGCAACAGGAAAAGAAAATCATACAAGTTTTATAAACATTAAACACCAAATGACAAGCTCGATATCTAGCTATAACATTTAAAAGTTGGCCTAAATGTATTATTTGAATTAGGTCTCTCTCTCAAAAGTCAAATTAATCACCTGTTGTGCAATTACATCCTTTTCTTCCTTCTCTTTAGCCTTGACTTCCTTTTGCGCCTCTATTCTGTCTTTCACAAGTTCATCAACCTTGCCTGTGTATTCACGGATAAACTGCAAGCACGGAAATGAAGGTGAGAGAATCATCACTCATAAGAATTAACTTCCCCAAAAGGATGAACATAAGCTGAGTTTGCATAGAAAATAAGAAACTAGTATCACTAGGACACTAGTCACAACATAATCCACTGAGTGAACTGAGCATGCTGAGCAAAGTGATAATTGTTATCTAGAGGATGATAGGATGTGTCAGAAGTCTCAATCTAGAAAAAACATAATTTACATTCATGTTGAGTGACTTCAGTTGATTAAAAGTGATAACGGGTCAAAAGCTTAGGTCAACATAAGTAGACACACATAAAACCAAATTCAGCCAAAGAGTTGTAGGTGATTGGTGAGCCCAAGCTTGAGTTATGACCCCAACTTTGCAACAGACAAAATGAAACCTAATGGTTTATCAAATTTGCCCACCATTTTTATCCTTTTTATAATAAAAAGTGATAAAGCAAGAAAATCACCTGCAAGAGATATGGGAAGGCGAAGTCAATCATGTTGTTCATCCAAGCAAGTTCAAGAGCAACGTCAGGTCGAATCAAATCATAACAAACGAAAAGGCATGACGAAAAGCACTCCTTCTTCCCCTGCAATAATTTCAATGTAAGACATAGATAACATTAAATAAACAAATTGTAAGCACCATATACAAAGAAGAATCAACCCTAATGATGAAGTAATAAAGACAAGTACCTGTTCTATGAAATAAACCAGTAACTCCTCCGCAAGTTCACGATCACCAGATTGTGAGGCCGTCTCCATCGCATCTTTGTAAAGCTTGTCTTTCTTTGACAGTGCAATGGATTGCTTCCATCTGCAAGCCTTTTTGTAAATATAAGCAGCGACCCGTCTCATTTCCAAAAGCTCGTGTTTCTCAATCTGCACAAACAATTCACGAAAAGGGTTATATATGTTAAGCCTCTTATAAACAGCAAAGAATCACAACAATGAATAGTTGCATCTCACCTTCTGAGCAAGGCCAATCTGATCAAAGTTATCATGCATATCAATAGATTCGCGCAATCTCTCATAGTCCTCCTCCTCAACGTAAATTTCATTCAAGGCCTCATTCACAGCAGAAACGTTGTTGCTCTGAACTGCAACCATGTATGGCTTCACAAGGAGCAGGTGACCGGCCTGATACCACATAATATATAATATAATCAAATTTAACAGTAGAGAATAAAAATTCAGAGAGATCTATTGGAATGAGTAGAAACCTTTCGCATAATGTCAACCACACGAGTGTGGTCCACACGAAGTGCAAGCACATTAAGTAGATCGTTGATAAGGTCAGGGTGTTCTTGCAAGTAGAAGTGAACCGCCTTATAATATAGCTCCACATTAGCAACTTTGACAGAAACATCTTTGAACTGCATGTGATCCCATGCTTCGGGGGAATGGTTCATGATGGTAGTTGCTGCATTATCAAACTCATCATATTGGATGTACAAATATGTAAGTTCCTTCCAGTGCTGCTGCTCATCACAAGCGCGTATAAGCTTGGGAATATTAAGGCGGGTAGAAAACAGTTTGATGTGCTCCATAAGTTTCTCATAACGATATCTAGCATACAGAACTCCCAACTCGGTGAAAATGCCCATATGAGCACGTTCTAATCCCAAACCACTCTCCATGAGAGAGATTAATTCGTTGAAGTATCCTCTGTTCTGGTAATATTCACTGACTTCTTCCAAGTCATCCACCTACAAAATTCAAAATGGAAGATGAGTGAGAATATATATATTGACACTGAATAAAAAGTGATATGAATTTCCATTATTACGCTCCAATAGAGCTAGATCCAGATAATAAATATGCAAGAGACCTTCCAACGTTGCATCAAGTCTTTATAGACAAAAGGGCTGAATTCATTTTCACTTGTAAAATCTCATGCCACTAGACCTGAAAAGGTCTGAGGACAGTAAGTCAACATTTTAAAATTAATACCTGTACGATAATGTTGAGACCACAGATCTGAGCCAAACGGAACTCCTCAGCGTCAACACATGCAAAGCAAACTTCCTTCCATGTCTTAGCGCTGTTGGCTTTCCGTGCTGCATCAACAGCACCTTGAAACTGTTTCAGCTTCACAAGTGTGACGGCCAACTTCGCCCAGTTAGATATAAATGCATATATTATTTTTGCAGCCTCATAGAGGGTGTCATCATACAAGCGATCACCGACATTTTGGAGATTAGCAACATTTGGCATGAGAATAAATTCCTCAATATCACCCAGCCTATCAATCTTTGCATATGCATAAATGAGCTCACTATCCACCTTGGGCTCTTTTACCTTCTGCCTGACCATAAGGAGGTATCTCACCAAGTCATGGTAAACATCTGCATCCTCGGCAGCACGAATAACATCCAGGAATTGAGTAGCATCATCAGCACGGATAAATGACTCAATTGCATCGCTCACCAGCCCCTCCCTGAGTTGAGCCTTTGCTACCTGACTCCAAACTGCATCTTCTTCAACACGAAATGCAAACTCCACAGCCCGTTCGATGCTTCGGATGTTATCCAATAAGACATTTACGGCCTGAACATTCAAGTTGAACTTTTTGAAAATAGCAAATGCTTCCTCATATAGTTGAGCTTCAACAGCCACTTCCCCAACAGCAGGTCCATCAAAGTTATCTAGCCTATTAATATAATCCATGACTCGAGATGGATCAGCCTTAATAGCTGTCAAGATAAGCAGGTTTTGCAAGTTGAAGTTCCCACTGAAGGCAGAGTTTTGCAGCACAATCTTTTCAAGAAGCTCAATTAGTTCATGGGGCAGGTCTGCAGTCATGAAAGCTTTAACAGCTGCAGAAACCTGTTCTGGGCTCTTGCTTTCTGGCAAAGCAGTGGATACAACTTGATCAATGAGCTGTCTTCTATATTCATTATCAGGAGTAAGAACCTTCTCCCATAGATCAGCATCCATTCTCTCAACCACATATCTGTAACCGAAGGATTACTTCATAAGCCTCCAAAGCACCAGATAACCCAATACACAACCAAATATAGAGATAAATAATTCACGAACCTGGCCTGTAGTTTGAACAGAGAGTTCTTATTTGTAACATTGATGAGTTCATCGTCACATTGTCCCCTACGGTAAGCCACAACAGCCAGGGTTGGATCACGTTTCTCACAATATTTACCCACCACCCGGGAATCATAGTAAGGATTAGTCGTGAGGAAGTGCTCCGGATTATTATTTTGGTCAATAATGATTTTACCCAAAGCATTGTGGACGTGAACATCTTGGCTTCCTTCACTTACAAGATGCTCCAAGAACTGAGTGAGCAAACGAAGCCGATTCCTGAAAATCAATCAACATGAGTAATATGAAGCAACTTTTATAAGTAGGAAATGAGAATGGAATGAGAACTACCTCTTCTCACATTCTTCTACCAGGGGCTCAACTGGAAGCAAAGAACGGACAGAAAGAATGAGGCCCTTAATAAAATCTTCAGGGCATTCATCATCTAACAGCTGCCCTACAACCAAGGGAGCATTCCCTGGGTTCACCTATAAAAAGAGTACAATTTCAAACACTCAAATGAAGATTATTCCATGTAATGACAAATTCCCAGCATGAGTATAAATGGATCAATCTCATACCTTCTGAACATAACCTTCAATGTAGCGAAGCATGTTGTTAGTGTAGAGATAGTGTGTGAGATCTGGAACAAAACCAAATCGGTCACAGACATTAATCAGAGGTCTGGCATCAGGAAGTTTGGCTTCCATCAAAAAGTTCTTGGTCTTTTCAGGGTCGTAGAAATTTGATTCTCTTGTTACTCGTTCCACCTCCTTAATTTGTCCAGTTTTAGCAGCTGCCTCTATGTATTTGAAGTGTATGTCGGGATCCTCACTGTCAAATAATCCAAACAAAATCAGATTCAAAACTAACACTAATAAACATTAAAATAGATATCTGTAACATGCTGGATATAATGAGATTGCTTACCTTGAACTCAAGTATGAACCCAGGAAAAAGTACAGCCCTTCATAAGACTTGAATTGCTCAAAAATTTTTATGCAAGCATCAACACCCAACTGCTCACAGTATTCCTTGGCAGTCTGCAAAGACATATATCAGTTAGCTTCAGTAGATAGGCTACCTACTGCTAATATATGACAACACAATATTTCATACCTGCACAATTATCTGAAGGTTGCCCCTTAGGTTAACAAGTAAAAGGTCCTTCATGCACTCCAAAGCCCATTCTCGGGAAAGAGTACCAAAAAACTCAACTAATGACTGCAAAAAAGACATAAACGTTAACAACTATACGACCCTTTGTCCAGTCACGAGAACAGCATTTGACATATATACCTGTGGCTCAATTGCATGTGTATTTACAATGACACGCTTAATATCTGGTAATTCTGTGTAATGCTGCAAAAATGGTTATAAGTTAATCCAGGTAATAATGGACCATAATAGACAAGACAAGATTAGATAAGTAAATAAAGATCTATATTACTTGCAGTGCTCGTATATAAAGACCAGCTTTTTCACAAAGTTGGGCAATTCGAGGACGATCATAGTGGCTAAACATTCCATTGGCCAAAATAGCATCAGCTACATTTGGAAAAGTTACAAGATTGATTTCCAGGACCTGTATATAAAAGAATATAATGTAACAAAGCATGAGTAAAGATATAAATTGCACCCCCAAAGTGAGTCAAGTGACAAAGTCAAATAGATAAATCAACAAATCATTAATTAAAGAACCTTTGTTTGAAGATAACCATGTTCTGGTAGATTTGGCTTCAGAACATCCAACAGAAAGGCTGTTGCTTCACGGATCAAGTTCCTCTAAAAAGTCAAAAACAAATCCAAATAAAAAACTTTAGTCGGGTAATTTGCATTTTGTAACAATAACATGAGCATAGTTCCACGCCATATGTGCATCAAATGCTGAGAAATCTTTAGAACAGTAACAGTGCAAAGCCAGTTAACTTATACCGGAAATATCAGTTAAGAGAAGTACAGGAAAAGTATCCAAACCTGGAGAAACAGATCCGTAATGGTATTGTAATCAACTGGACAACCTCCCTCCATTTGAGACATCATTAATGCAAAGTTAACAGCTCCCTGAAATAAAAAGTTCACAGTTACCTACCTTGCTTAAAGAACAAGTCGTTTCTCATCAAATTGCACTGCTTCATATAAGATTCCAAGGCAAACATTAAATGCCTACTTTAATTAATGGGAAACATCATTAAAAAAAAAAAAAAAAAGTAAAGATAAATCAGAGAATCTGACAGATTTTGATTAGTCTACACTTCTACGTGAAAAAAAAATACAGAATTTTAACACTTGATGTTAATATATGAGATCATTTTACTTCAACCTTCAAAGACCTTTACATACCTGAGGATCTGTTCGGAGAATTGTTTGCAGAAGAAACAAATAGTCAGGTGTATACCCAACCTAAAACAAGAAGGAAAATATTAATGCACTCTCACTCTTCATGAGTAATTATATCAAAATCTAGAAGGGAAAATGTGAGATTGTCAAAACCCAAGTGGCCTGTAAATTACCTGCTTTGAGTAAATCAAAATTTTGTCAAACTCCCTCCTCTCCGCAAAAGCTGCAACAACTTTTGGGGTTGCCCTAGCTTTAATATATATTTTCAGTGCAAGATCATTATCCACTGTCTGCCATACCAACAAGGCAACAAATATTAAAGAAATAAACAATATATTTCATTTTAGACAGACTTTGTGAAGAGACATTCAAGGTCTATTGAATGATCTAGACCATCATATGTTGCCCACAATCTCCTTACAAAGAAAAAAGGTGTTCAATTCACTAGTGCCATATGGATTAAATAGGTCCTGTAAAATATTTCCCAAACCAAACCAAACAAAGTCTTTTCCCACTATGTGGGGTCGACTACACAATTTATACATTACCATGATTTACAAAATATTTCATTTTTTATTGTGTTATCCATAAAGCTTCTGTAAGATCTACTCTGAGTCGCATTATAATCGTACTGCAAAGGCAATTTTGAAGCAAACAAATTTTATCTAATTGACTTCCTTGCCAATGCTAAAACATGGCCAATGTATCTACTACTACTATAATTCATGTTTGAATAGCTCATTCATCCGAGGACAATACTTAGTTGTTGACTATAAATTATGATATCAGCACTGTGATACACTTGACTGCTTCCAAAGCCCTGCTTTTGTTCATTATGTTACCCTGTTGCATGTGAATGTGAAATTGTGATATATTTTCTACTCAAAAGTGTTTGCATAAACCAAATGATTTTAACGTCTCAAATAAATTAGTCCTTATTTTAGAAGGAATTCATATCCAATGCACAAAATAAAAACTAGTTCTATAGAAACAATAAATATAATTTTCAATCTGAAGTTGCAAGTCAAACCTTCACAAGGTCTCCAAGTTCCTCACTACATTCCAACTTGTCCTCCGCTAACCAGTTCTCCAAAAGATTCTTTTTGTTCTGGTTCACAACGAGGCGAGATAGTTCCAATGACTCAAAAGCATTGAGCTTTCCTCTTGTCAGAAGTGTCCCGAAGTACTGCAACAATGGTGGAGTCTGTCCAGCTTGCACGGGAACACTCTGCAATAATAAAGAGGGACAGGATTTATTCATTACTGCCAATTTCATGTCAGTAGAACATCTGGAATAAAGAGTTCAGCCTGATATTAGCAAAATTAACAATGTGGAATACTTAATTGCAAAAGTAAAAGAAAACCTGAAACTTGGCAACTGTGTCTGGTGTGCGTAAGAGTCCTTGTGGAGATTCTGCAGCAAGCTCAGCCGCCTCTTTATACTTTGTTTGAGCAAACAGTTCTTGGAACCGCTGGACAACCTGAAAGGCCAAGACAGCATGTTACCAAGTTATCAGTACACACAAGAGTAACAAAGTAAAAAGTAAAAGGAAGTTATCAGTACACACATTAGAACAAATATAAACTCACCAGATTCTCTGCACCAGGAAGGTTTCCTCTTTTGGCAAGATTGACGGCTAGTTCAAGATTGTTCAACTAAGACCAATAACCAGATCAAATTGTGAAAAAATATATCCCAAACCCGAAGTATGGAAAAATAAAAAGCAAGCTTATACACTTACTTGGCCACTAACAAAAGGCACTATTGTTGCTTCATTAACTGTCGCCAGTAACACCTGGCCTCGCCTGTTGATGGCATAAAAACCTCCCACTGACGAAGCTTCAGATGTCAAAAATATTGGATCTGGACTAATTCTGTTTCGGTACACTGCCGCAGCTGTCTCCAAATCATAAACAAACAGCAATCCGAGCTTGGTGATAACATAAATCAAACCATATTTGTGCGATATCTGCCAGTTAACAAATTTGTGAGTCAATGTTTATACTGAAATTTCTTAAACATCGTATAGATATCAGCAACAACTGTACCTGCATTGCCACTGGAAAGTCATCAGCAAAATCAGGAGGAAAGAAAAGGTCTGCTTGCTTCTTTGTAAATGATGGCTTCCCTGGCTGGGCACCAAGCTCGATAACATGCAGCTTTGATGTAACCTGCCCAGCATTGAAACTCTTGGTCGCAAAGGAAATAAGAACAGAAGGATTCTCATTTCCAGGAACCTGCACAAGACAAATCAAAGGATACAATAATCATTAATGGAGCACAAATAATCATTAATGTAATATCAAATACAATAAATGTTTTTTAAGGACAGAAACCCCTGCCTTGAATTGGGCGAATGATGCTGCATGGGCTTCAAGAGCTTGACTACGCTGTTGATCCACTGAAAAGAGTTGCATGTTCCCTTTAACTAATTGTGGCCTCTACAAAACAGAGTAGGGCAACAAAATCAACAATGAAACATCATATGGTTGTAGAAATAATTTTATATGTGACCATATAATGAGCTTATACAAAGTATAAAAGAGAATAAAACATAAAAACAGAATCACTTGTAAAATAACAATTAAAGCCCAAATTTCTGCAAATTTAAATTAGAGGCAGGATGATTAAACCGCATTACAGAGCATAGTTGAACAGATGAGACTTTCTTCCTTTTCCTTAGAAAATGTTGGACTTTGTGCAGGAGCATATATGGATGGTGGTGATAGGGGATATGACCCAGAACTACAAATGCTCCAGAGCTAATAGTAGTTCATAGTTCAGTAGGGACCGAAAATGGCATCGGGGTTGCCTCGATTATGCATGTAAAGTGCTCATATCATGTGTTATATGTTATATGTTCCATATAACAAGATTCAGATCAATCCGTATAACCACATACCTCGGTTGAACCAGGAGCAATTCCAATCAAAACCAACCATTTTTCAGTCGGGTCACATTTGTAGTTAATTATCTGATTGTTTGACAAATTAGCCGTTCTATCGAACATCTTAACCGGTTCAGAATCACCTGCATAGAACAATGATTGAGAACCGTACACCAGCGAAAAACTTGCAGAAAACAAAACTAGCAGTGTAAAAGCATATCCCAACACAGAAACAGTAAGAATGGAGCTAAGTTATACTTAATGATGCAAAAGAAAGAAATAGTACCTTCAATTGACCAATGATACACTGAGGTTTGAGTGACCATTCCCAACATCTTTGGGCTAATCCACTTCCAGAAGACCACCTGCACGATGCCATGAAACAAGTGCATTTTGTTTTAGCTTAACTTTAATCGCTTAACTGTAGCTGCACAAATCAGACCATAATAGACGGCATTGTAGAATGTAACAAAGTTGCTTTAACTAAATAAATGTCTCACTTGCTCAGGCATCTGATGCGATTTGATTTTTGCCTTCAGCTCAATGTTAAATATTTGCAAGTGATCCTGAGTGGTTCCAGGGAGTTGTGCTACAAAACAATGTCAATAGATCACAAGAAAAAACTGATATTTTACACTACCTACATTAAGGAATTACTTAATCAGCATTTCATATGCACTTGCTTTTTAATAAACAAAGTAATTATCAGAACACAAGTGGAGATTGAACAAATATTCATCACGAGTTCACGACAACTAATGCCATTAGCATAACTGCTTCAGCAATGATGACGAAAGTTCCATTTTTTAGTTCATCTAGCAAGCACACTACACAGTCATTTCTTCTTGACAGAGTCCTCATGATGGCCAAAACAACCATACAAATATTCTACCTGCTTTCAGAATAACTATAATCTAAGTTTTCCCAAATAAGCAAGGTATTGATCTGCTGAAGCTCTTGTAATAACAAATAAACAGATAATAAATAGAATAAAACTAAAACGTAGGAAAAAAGTATGAAATATTCAGTTCATTAATGTTGATTCAACTCATAAAATTAAATTCACCACTCATATGCCCTAAATATAATTAAAAGTTCTCAATTAGAACTGCAGTGCAAGTATAGAACATTGTATTCATACTCCGACTAATGAAAGAGATATCAAACTACTAGGAAACTAAATTAATGTAATAATGCTATTGTTAAAGTGACACAGCGGGTCAAACTTTTACATTTTGTCATAGCAAAACCAACCTCAATCTAGAAAAATTGAATTCAAACAAAATAGCTATTAAGCATATAACAACAATGACCATCCTAGATGATGACCACTATACGTCTAATACATATAATGTTCTTTCTTTCCTAAGAGATACTAAAGTCTAAGACCTTGCTCCAATCCCATATCAAGAGAGACCAAATACACTGTAGGTTAACATACTAACATAGTAACAAGAAATGCATGCGGTGAGAATTATTTTGCCATCAAAAAGCTAAAAATGATGTAAATTATTAAATCATACCTTTCAAAGCAAGAATTCTCGAATTGGGATTCATAAGTGCCGAGTCAGCTGTGATAGGCCGCCTCAACGGCTGCATCGGCAGATTCATATCAATAATACCACACTATTCTGTGGAGCAGTTTCTCGAACACATATGTACTTATCCGATTCCATTGTAACATTTGTGAAAGTAATAAATTGCTGATTAATCCCAATACTTGGCAACTGCAAGTACACACATCATCAGATCATAAGCAATTCACCACTCAAAATTCTCATAATTCCAAATCCAAGCCATATTCTCACTATTTTAAACTATATAAAACCGTGAATAAGCTAATTTTAAAAAATCAACACAATAAAACACAGATCTGAGCATATGCAATTAACTATAGATCTACTAACACTTAGCTGAGCTATAAAATTAATCAACTTAACGTGAAATTTATAACAAAATAATTGTTAATTCCGTGCGATTATAATAGTTAAACAAAATCTAGAACAGAGGTGAATTTGAATTGTCTAAGATTATGAAGTGATTAAAAATACGAGATAGAAGTGAAGTGAAAGGGACGCTTACAGTTAAGACCTCCTTCATGGAGATCGGAGCGTTGGCAGCTGCCATGCTTGGGAGCAGATCGGATAGATCTACGGTGGAGAATAGATTCGATTCAATTCAATTCGATACTAGACCCTAAGAGAGATTCAAATCGCCGCGAGATCTACGGCAGCGATTGAAACCTGAGTCAGAAGAAAATTATGACGATATATAATCTAAGGCACTCCACTAAGAAACGATGAAAAAGAAAGAGAGATGAAATGGAAATAAAAATGATCAGACAGAGGGAGAGGAGAGAGTAAGGGACGTGTTAAAATGTGCCTTTGTGTGATGTGCGCAAATGGTGACTTTGGTTTTCATGATAGACGCCGGGTTATTGGTTGGATCCGACCCGGTCGTTTTTTAGCCTTATGATTAGTTCTTAACTCTCTTCTTTAGTTATGATGATTACGTATGCATTTATCTAGAGAATTTTTCTGAATAAAAATATTGGGAAAATTACGGAAATGGCTAATATAATTTAAACTTGTCTTACTAATATCATAATTTTATAAAAATATCATAATTTTACAAGTATTTGTTTTTAGTGAAAATAAGGCATAGTGTCACGCCCTAACTATTGGATATAAGCGTGAGTAATTCTTTAGTGCAACGGAGGTATGGGTAACGTAGTATTACCAATTAATTAATAAATGACATGTAAAATTTAAAATCTATTTTTTAATTATTTTTTAATATCTAATACATATGACAATGGTTAATTAAATTATTGCACCAATAATATGTACCTTTATAGGCATGACAACATCTTGTACAACTCTTGTGGACAAAATTCAATGGCTTGTAGGTGATTTTTGGGCCCATATTTCTGGAAATTTATGGTGTCAAAATAAGCCCAGTCCATGGGGCAACATTGGGGGCTCAAAACATCATATTTGCATGTGGTATGCAATTTGGATAGTTGACTTATTGGAGCTATTTTGGATAATTACTGGATCCAACTCTTAGGGCTTATGTGAGACTAATTTATACATAATAATGGTTAAAAATAGCTCATCATGTGTAAAAAAAAAATTGTTAATTAATTAGGCACGTGATTTAGATCTTATAGGGTTTTATTTGCCTTATTATAATATGATTTCCCTTACTATTTTTGGGATTGCTGGTATGATAGTTTTTTTCCCTTAATATAGTCGTATTATTTGTATATTAAGCACTCTCAATTTTAGTGACTCACTCTCTCTAAACAAAATACACACAAAATAAAGGACTGTTTGAGCACAGAGTGTTTAAATTCACTGTTCAATGTTGCATGATAAGTTAGATCTTAACTCTCTTCCTTAGTTATGATTAAGTACTGTAGGCACTGTATTTTTACACATAAGTCCCTATGATGAGTCTCATTTTGGAGACACTACCTTTTAAGTCACGGAGGTCACGGAAAACGGACATCGGAAGGGGGAATTCAGAATAAACAAGTTCACTGTCTTCGTTGGTGCTGCGTTCGTTACTTCGTTCGAACGTCAGGCAGATTGCGAACGTTCGTGCCGCATTCGAGGAAGCGTTCGAACGGTGTCGGTAATTCTGGTTTTGCTGCTAGCCTCGCACCCCAGCCCAATTAGCCCCCCAAAGCCCATAAAACACATCACAAATTAAATAAATAAATATAATTAAAACATTAACTAAATAAGATAATAATTAAATTAATTAAATAATTAAATAAAACATTTACCAAACTTAAACTAAAATCATGCCTAATTTAAATAATTCATATACTAAAATTAAAATAAGATATGCCTAATTAAAATCAATCAACCAGTTATATTCCCAATCAAATATGTATTATTCCTAACTTAAAATAGTTGACCTTCCTAATCCAAACCAAATCAAATCCCTTGCTTTCCTTGTCCAACACCAAATCAAATCCTCCCTTTAATGCCAAATCTCTTCCTTGTGAGACAAGGAGTAGCCCTAGCCATTCTCTATATAAACAACACATAACCAAGACATCCAATATCCTGGCTGATTCATACAAGAAAAGCCTCCCCTAGCTCTCCACTCCCTCATTACCGAATTACAGCAGCCCAATAACGCCCAATACAGCAGCCATACCACGGAACAAACACACAACACACACAACAACCCTTCCCTCACCAAATTAACGAGAACAACACACAGCAGCCCCAAAACTGCCCCTGAAATCAGTCCCAAACAGCAGCCCTAAACACACACCAAAACAGTCCCCTAAATTACCAAAAATAATAACCAAAACATCCCAAAAACAGTAACTAAAATACAGCAGCAAAACAGTAGCAATGGCAGCGAATCGGAGTCAAAAGCAGCAGCAAAAGATGGAGAACGACAACCCAAAACAGTAAGACAACGAACGAGAACAGTGAACCAGTGAACCGGAAGAGTTGCGAAGCATCCACCCTTCCGACGATCGTGTACCGTACATCCGAGAGGTGATTTAAAAGGTTAGACCTGAGGACACTTTTTCATTAGTTTATATTCGTTTCTTTTATTATTGAATTCTATTCGCATGAGAGTCGTTTATGGATGCATGTTGTGGCTTGAATGAAATGGAAGAGTGTCGTCTCTTGTGGTATATAGGATGGAAACCCAGACGTAAATTTCGTAGCTGAATCCGAATGGAAGGTAGTGCGGTCTGTACTTGGGATACAACTCCACGTACCACTTGAGTAAACGGCACCTTCTCTTGTTTTGTGTTGCTTTGGTTTATCTATTTCTTGTTACTTAAATTCTGTATGTCGCTTATTTGTGTATGATATAATCGAGTGCATGGGCTCAGTAAGTGCGATGAAAGGTCCCCTAATCGGAAGGGTTAAAATCCTTCACCACGATGCTTTGCCGCACCGATTGATGTGTGTTCGGTTGAATGCGAGATACGTTCAATCGGACACATTACGTTTAATATTATTGCTTTTAACTTTTTATATGCATGATTCAATCGAGCGCATGGGCTTAGTGAGTGGAATGAAAGATCCCCTATGGGGAGGGGTTAAAGCCCTTTACCACGATGCTTAGCCGCGCCGGTTGACGTGTGTTCGGTTGGATGTAAGATGTGTTCAATCAGACATACTTAGTTTGATATGATTGTCTTTATGTTTGTATGCATGATTTGATGTGACGCGCATGTGCTTAGTATGTTGGTCTAAAGGTCATCTCTTTGAGAGATCAAGAGCCCCAAAAGGCCACATTTACGGCAGTACTTCACCGCGCCCCTTTATTTTGTTGTTTATGTATTGCGTCCCATTTCATGCATCAGGTCTGTTCCCGTTCGAACGCGTTTACGAACGCAACTCGAACGCGCATACATTTTGCCTTATCATGCATCAGGTCTCATCTCCGTTCGAACGCGTTCACGAACGCCATACGAACGTGAGCATTCTGTTTCATTTCTGTTCGAACGCGTTCACAAACGCCACACGAACGTGAGTATTCTGTTTCATTTCCGTTCGAACGCGTTCACAAACGCCATACGAACGTGAGTATTCTGTTTCATTTCCGTCCGAACGCGTTTACGAACGCTACTCGAACGAGAACCTTCTGTTTACCGTTCGAACGCGTCTACGAACGCTGCACGAACGCACACGGTAAACAGATCATCTTGCATCACATTACGACATGTCCATCTTAGCATATAGTTACCCCATTTTTTTACGTTATGCATTTGTATTACCTCTCTGGTTGTCTATTTCTGTTATGCGCCTACAATATTATTTGTCGTCATTTTGATTTCCTTTACATTACACGCAAATGTTACCATGACTGTTTGTGTTTATATTTACATGAATGATTGAATTCTTATGACGTTATGTGTTTGTTGTTGCAAAGGCCTACCTTTGAGTATATGAATTTGGCAATAAGATTTGATTTCATGTATGTTAGATGTAAACTATACTTTTAAGCATGTGAATCTAAGATTGTGGTGCACTTGGAAATGTATGTCATAGGCTTGGTTGGATTATTGCATAAATCTTTACATTACAAGTTGCATAAGTAAGGGACAATTCTGAACCCAATGGTTTGAGGTATTCCCTTGCGAGGGGGGAGTGCGGCCTTAAATCTTTGTCCCGGTTCACACCGGGTGGCGACTCCATTACTCTCCGGTTTAGTCCTCCGTTGGCTACTCCGTACTCCCGACTAGGCCGCGAGCCTAGAACAGCATTGCGTCACCCCAGATTCTGTGTTCCCACAGTCTGGCGACTCCACTGAGGATAGAGAATCGGCCCCGAAATAATGCCTTGGAATGTATAGATTTATGCTTTAATTAACCGTGTCTACAAATGTGTGAAATGGGGGTTGTAATCAAAGGCATTTTGAGGTTAGGTAATGGTTTGGTGTCTTCCTTCACTCACTACCTTTCTAGAAGGAAAAACTGTGAAGGCACCTAGATAGCCATCTACTCGTAGCCTATTGTGATGGACTAATTTGGAGGACTCGTTGTTTATTCCTGACACCAAGCGATAAGAGCCTAAGAGGCTTGGGTATTTAAGTGAGCCTCGCTCCACCTTCCCTCTGGGGAATCTACAACGGGAAATCTATTTGACAGTCTGTCACAAACCATGGCTCATTGGCACGTACCTTAGTGTATAAAAAAGGGTGTGCTCACTTGGTTGCTCGAACCCTTGATTGGGGAGACCTAGTTGTGGGCCATCCTTCGCCGATGAGAGCCTTTGTCCATACTCCCACGAACCCATGCGTAGACCGGGTTGTATAGCCTATAACAAATATTTCCTTGTGCTTTAGGACCATTATCATTTGGATGAATTGGACTCTTTGTCAAAAATGCGAACTTGCTGGGCCATTTAAACTGGGGCAGGTTCGTATCTTATGACAATTAGGCCCAAAGCTTCTGAAATAATGGTGGGCCACACGGTAGAAGTTATTATTTTAATATCTTCCTTGTATGCTTATGTTTGGGAACATTGCTATTTGAATCCATCTGGGTCTTTTGTCATGAGATATGGGCTTGTTGGGCCATTTAAACTGGGACAAGAACATATCTTATGACGATTGGGCCAAAAGGCTTCTAAATAACAATGGGCCATTTTATGATTGTGTTCGGAATATTATCATTTGGATTTAGTTGGGCTCTTTGCCATGAGATGTGAACTCGTTGGGCCATTTAAACTGGGACGAGTTCACTCCTATGACAGTTAGCCCAAAAACTTCTAAAATGATGATGAGCCGATTTGTGTGAAAATTTTAATAAGTTGATATATTTCTTGTATCGCATGCATATAATGCATCCCATGCACCCCATGCATACATATATCATGTTAACCCTTGTGTTTTGAAAGCCATCATAGATTCCCGTTGGGTTAGAAAAAATGGAAGACTCACCAAAATACTGAGAACAGACATGATTGAATCAGATATTGAGGTATCCCGGATAGATCAGTTGGAGAATGGTTTCGCCAAGATTACTGAACAGTTGCAAGCCTTGACTACTGCCATGAAAGATATGGTTGTGCCCCGTGCTGGGGGAAATTCTGAGAATGTAAGGCACGAAGAGCCTCCGAATGGGTTGGGGGATGATATCCCCACTTTCGATGATGACATAGCAGAGTATGCAACAGGCAAAATGATTGCGTCTCAGACAGAATTTCAGAAGCTTCGGGATCAGGTTGAAACAGTTACCCGCAAAATAAGGGGTAAACATGAAGAGTTGTTAGATTATGAGGCAATGACCTTCGGAGAACAGCTGCCAGCTCAGTTTAAAATGCCGGACATGGCCAAGTTTAATGGGAATGGAGACCCAAGAGTCCATCTGCAGCAATATGTCTCAGTCATGAGTTCAGTGAGCCTATCACAGCGCCAAGTCCAAAAGATGTTTGGGATGTCACTCGATGGGGCACCTGTGGTTTGGTATCATAGCCTTGAGAAGAAGGTTAAGGAAGATTGGAGGGAATTGGCAGACGCCTTTCTAAAACAGTATGTCACGGACCTGGAGATTGACTTGTCGCTCCGCGATTTGGAGAACACT
Organism: Zanthoxylum bungeanum; assembly: GCA_019454045.1. Taxonomy (NCBI): domain Eukaryota; kingdom Viridiplantae; phylum Streptophyta; class Magnoliopsida; order Sapindales; family Rutaceae; genus Zanthoxylum; species Zanthoxylum bungeanum. Next base: position 51,696 of record SKCR01044089.1, read on the forward strand.
AAACAGAAGCCAGAGGAAAACTTCAAGGAGTATGTAGACCGCTGGAGAAGCCAGCTTCTGAAGATGCAGACTCGGCCTTCTGAGAAAGACCAGATCAAAATGATCATCAAGGGTACTAAGCCCTCAATTTATGGTAAGCTGCGGAGGATGACTTCAATGATTTCTGATTTTCGACAGTTGAGGGAAACTGTCATGGATATTGAGGAGGAAGAGGCTGAAAACAGAAAGTTTTATGGCCAGAATAAAAGAACTTTTGGGGGGCCTTCTGAGACAAAGCCGCTACTGCCGAAGTCGCTGCCATCAGAAACTGGCAATTCTCCAACCTTGGTAGACCTTTGTCGAAGGTATTTGAAAAGTTACAGGGACAAGGAATCTTGAAACCCTTAGAAGGCAAGCCACTTCCGCACCCCCCACCACCACACATAAATGTGAACCTTTATTGTCACTTCCACCAGCTACATGGCCATGACACCGACAACTGCACCCGCCTCAGACATGAAATTCAAGATCTCATAGATTCCCATAAAATACCCAACCCATGAAAAGAAACCATCAACACCAAGCTTCTTACATGGATGACAGTGAAGAACCATAGGCCGAGGAAGAAGGCAGTGCTGCGGATGATGGAGATGTTCCTCCTAGTCTATTTGATCCAGTTTTTTAAATGACATTGATTTTGTTACTTTTTCAAACTCTTTTCCTCAACAATAATAAAGACGTTCATTTTGCTGAAACTCTTCTGCAATATGAGTATATTTGAGAAAAGTATTCAACATTGGTACTATGGAATCCAGTGATGAACACGGGGAACCTTCGAAATAAGCAAACAGAAAAGATAAGATATACATTCAGAAATTGGGAAATAGAGCCAGTGAAGATATCAGACTTGGAAGGGAATTAGTTCACCGAGCCGATCAACGTAGACAGATTGAAGAAATAGTTTGTCTGAGGAAGAGAAGGCTAAGCAGTCACCAAGAGAATTGACGGAAGACCTAACCCGACGGGATAGGAACATTCATGCATCCATACACGTAACGCATTTTGCATCCTTTCGTGTTTGTTCTGTTTTGTAGTAGCAGGTTTCAAAGGAGAAAAAAAGAAAGCGCCGAATGCAAGCCAACCAGAAGCAGTAACAGTACAATGTCAGCAATCTTCATGAACGAATCACATGGGCGAGGCCCATATCATCAGTATCAGTTTGGGATGAATCCCGAGGGTCGAGGCCCACATCAGTATCAGTCTGGGGACGAAGCCCATAATCAGTAGCAGTTAGGGCCGAGGCCCACATCAGCATCAGTTTAGGGCAAGGCCCACAACAACATCAGTTTGAGGCGAGGCCCGTATTAGCATCAGTATCAGTCTTGCAGGGTATGGCATTCTGGGGGCGAGGCCCACGTCACTTCAGTATCAGCATTGCCTGGTATGGCATTCTGGGGGCGAGGCCCACATTACATCGGATCAGTTCTGCCGAGTATGGCATTCTGGGGGCGAGGCCCACATCACAACAGATCAGTTCTGCCGAGAATGGCACTCCGAGAATGGAGATATAGTCCGGGAATGGACAGTTCAAGAATGAACAAGCCGAGAATGGCAATCCAAGAATGGAAATGCAGTTCAAGAATGAACAAGCCGAGAATGGCAATCCAAGAATGGAGCAGAGTTCAAGAATGAACAAGTCGGAAATGACACTCCGAGAATGGAGATATAGTCCGGGAATGGACAGTTCAAGAATGAACAAGCTGAGAATGGCAATCCAAGAATGGAACACAGTTCAAGAATGAACAGGCCGAGAATGACACTCCAAGAATGGAAGCACGGTTCGGGAATGGACTACCTCACAGTAACAGTTCGAGAATGGACACCTCACAGTAACGGTTCGGGAATGGACCACCTTACAGTAACAGTTCGGGAATGGACCACCTTACAGTAACGGATCGAGAATGGACCACAGTATAGTAACAGTTCAAGAATGGACACATTACAGTAACGGTTCGGGAATGGACCACATTACAGTAACGGTTCGGGAATGGACCAACTCACAGTAACGGTTCGAGAATGGACCAACTCACAGTAACGGTTCGAGAATGGACCACCTTACAGTAACGGTTCGGGAATGGACCACCTCACATCAACGGTTCGGGAATGGACCACATCACAGCACGGTTCGGGAATGAACCAGGGGTCGCAGCACCTCACCATCCAAATCAACTCAACTCATGGTAAGTCAAGTGGCAGCTGGCGAGCCACGTAAGTGAAAATGCATTGCATAACTTTGATAGGATTGTCACTGTTGCACATTACACAAGTCCCATCAAAGTGGGGGCGACTATAGGCACTGCATTGTTACACATAAGTCCCTATGATGAGTCTCATTTTGGAGACACTACCTTTTAAGTCACGGAGGTCACGAAAAACGGACATCGGAATGGGGAATTCAGAATAAACAAGTTCACTGTCTTCGTTGGTGCTGCGTTCGTTACTTCGTTCGAACGTCAGGCAGATTGCGAACGTTCGTGCCGCATTCGAGAAGCGTTCGAACGGTGTCGGTAATTCTGGTTTTGCTGCTAGCCTCGCACCTCAGCCCAATTAGCCCCCCAAAGCCCATATAAAACACATCTCAAATTAAATAAATAAATATTAATTAAAACATTAACTAAATAAGATAATAATTAAATTAATTAAATAATTAAATAAAACATTTACCAAACTTAAACTAAAATCATGCCTAATTTAAATAATTCATATACTAAAATTAAAATAAGATATGCCTAATTAAAATCAATCAACCAATTATATTCCCAATCAAATATGTATTATTCCTAACTTAAAATAGTTGACCTTCCTAATTCAAAACAAATCAAATCCCTTGCTTTCCTTGTCCAACACCAAATCAAATCCTCCCTTTAATGCAAAATCCCTTCCTTTTGAGACAAGGAGTAGCCCTAGCCATTCTCTATATAAACAACCTCTAACCAAGACATCCAATCTCTTGCTGATTCATACAAGAAAAGCCTCCCCTAGCTCTCCACTCCCTCATTACCGAATTACAGCAGCCCAATAACGCCCAATACAGCAGCCATACCACGGAACAAACACACAACACACACAACAACCCTTCCCTCACCAAATTAACGAGAACAACACACAGCAGCCCCAAAACTGCCCCTGAAATCAGTCCCAAACAGCAACCCTAAACACACACCAAAACAGTCCCCTAAATTACCAAAAAATAATAACCAAAACATCCCAAAAACAGTAACTAAAATACAGCAGCAAAACAGTAGCAACGGCAGCAAATCGGAGTCAAAAGCAGCAGCAAAAGATGGAGAACGACAACCCAAAACAGTAAGACAACGAACGAGAACAGTGAACCAGTGAACCGGAAGAGTTGCGAAGCATCCACCCTTCCGACGATCGTGTACCGTACATCCGAGAGGTGATTTAAAAGGTTAGACCTGAAGGCACTTTTTCATTAGTTTATATTCGTTTATTTTATTATTGAATTATATTCGCATGAGAGTCGTTTATGGATGCATGTTGTGGCTTGAATGAAATGGAAGAGTGTCGTCTCTTGTGGTATATAGGATAGAAACCCAGACGTAAATTCCGTAGCCGAATCCGAATGGACGGTAGTGCGGTCTGTACTTGGGATACAACTCCACATACCGCTTGAGTAAACGACATCTTCTCTTGTTTTGTGTTGCTTTTGTTTATCTATTTCCTGTTACTTAAATTCTGTATGTCGCTTATTTGTGTATGATATAATCGAGTGCATGGGCTCAGTAAGTGCGATGAAAGGTCCCCTAATCGGAAGGGTTAAAATCCTTCACCACGATGTTTTGCCGCACCGATTGATGTGTGTTCGGTTGAATGCGAGATACGTTCAATCGGACACATTACGTTTAATATTATTGCTTTTAACTTTTTGTATGCATGATTCAATCGAGCGCATGGGCTTAGTAAGTGGAATGAAAGATCCCCTATAGGGAGGGGTTAAAGCCCTTTACCACGATGCTTAGCCGCGCCGGTTGACGTGTGTTCGGTTGGATGTAAGATGTGTTCAATCAGACATACTTAGTTTGATATGATTGTCTTTATGTTTGTATGCATGATTTGATGTGACGCGCATGTGCTTAGTATGTTGGTCTAAAGGTCATCTCTTTGAGAGATCAAGAGCCCCAAAAGGCCACCTTTACGGCAGTACTTCACCGCGCCCCTTTATTTTGTTGTTTATGTATTGCGTCCCATTTCATGCATCAGGTATGTTCCCGTTCGAACGCGTTTATGAACGCAACTCGAACGCGCATGCATTTTGCCTTATCATGCATCAGGTCTCATCTCCGTTCGAACGCGTTCACGAACGCCATACGAACGTGAGCATTCTGTTTCATTTCTGTTCGAACGCGTTCACAAACGCCACACGAACGTGAGTATTCTGTTTCATTTCCGTTCGAACGCGTTCACAAACGCCATACGAATGTGAGCATTCTGTTTCATTTCCGTTCGAACGCGTTTACGAACGCTACTCGAACGAGAACCTTCTATTTACCGTTCGAACGCGTCTACGAACGCTGCACGAACGCACACGGTAAACAGATCCTCTTGCATCACATTACGACATGCCCATCTTAGCATATAGTTGCCCCTTTTTTTTACGTTATGCATTTGTATTACCTCTCTGGTTGTCTATTTCTGTTATGCGCCTACAATATTATTTGTCGTCATTTTGATTTCCTTTACATTACACGCAAATGTTACCATGACTGTTTGTGTTTATATTTACATGAATGATTGAATTCTTATGACGTTATGTGTTAGTTGTTGCAAATGCCTACCTTTGAGTATGTGAATTTGGCAATAAGATTTGGTTTCATGTATGTTAGATGTAAACTATACTTTTAAGCATGTGAATCTAGGATTGTGGTGCACTTGGAAATGTATGTCATAGGCTTGGTTGGATTATTGCATAAATCTTTACATTACAAGTTGCATAAGTAAGGGACCATTCTGAACCCAATGGTTTGAGGTCTTCCCTTGCGAGGGGGGAGTGCGGCCTTAAATCTTTGTCCCGGTTCACACCGGGTGGCGACTCCATTACTCTCCGGTTTAGTCCTCCGTTGGCTACTCCGTACTCCCGACTAGGCCGCGAGCCTAGAACAGCATTGCGTCACCCCAGATTCTGTGTTCCCACAAGTACGAATTTATCTAGAGAAATTTTCTAAATAAAAATATAGGGAAAATTACGAAAATGACCTAATATTAGTTCAATTTTATAAAAATTACATAATTTAAGCTTGTCTTAACTAAACAAAGCTTTTTTCCCACTATGTGGGGTGGTTATATGGATCTTTTATCAAACTTGTCTTGCTAATATCATTTTATAAAAATACCCTAATTTAAAAGTATTTATTTTTTTAGAAAACAATGGCATAAGACTAGGGGTAATGATACTCGCACAGAAGAATTACCCCCAAAAAAATAAAAAATAAAATTCAGTTAAAATATAAATAATTTTACTTATTGTGTTATTATTATTATTTTTTTTTGTGGGGTGTATATATCATTTTTGTAGACTAGAGGTTATTTATTTACACGATTGAGAATTCGGGGTTATCCTAAGTTCTGACCCTATGCGGAAATAATCACAATTAATTGAGACAAGTCCTAATTAATGTGTCTATGGGAAATCAACTACCAACCACAATATCCAACAATAAAAAATTCCACAATATTAATTTAATACAAAATATAAATTGCGGAAAGGTAAATCAATCACACAAAATCAACACAATAATTTTGGTGACGAAGTGGAAAACTCTTCCGAGTAAAAAACCACTCCGGGTATATCGGCTACCAGCCCAATCCACTAAATAGAGATAAACTTACAGCGATGGTCAAGACCCATGGTGACAACTTCACCGACTCAAGTACCTCAATACTACAAGAACTCAAGGCAACACCTTAAGTCCGCAACCTACGGTTTTCTTCAGAACCTCTGAAGTCTTTGAGTAGATTGTATCACTTCGAACGCCGGAACTCCGACTACCAAACTTCCTCCTAAAGAACTCTTAAGGATTAGGGAATTTGGGTTATGTTGTGTTGAAGGTTTATCAAAGAAGGATTCACACCATTAATGGAGAAGACAATAAGATGAAGAAGTCTTCAATGGTGGAATCAAATAGAGTTGAAAGCTTAAGAGTATTTGGCTTAAGGGAAAAGTGTTTCATCTCTTTCAACCAATAAGAATGGCGGCTACAGTGTTATATTTATATGTAGGGTGAAAAGCTAGGGTTTTGCAGGCCAAAATCGCGTTCAGATCGCAGTCGCGTTCGAACGCTTACTAGAACGCTACACGAACGCGCCCTTTCTGTGAAGACTCGTTCGAACGTCAATCGAACGCACAACGAACGTGAGCTCTCTGGAATGCTCCCGTTCGAACCCCACAAGAACGTGCCTCGAACGTTTGCTCTCTGGAATGCTCCCGTTCTATGGCACACGATACGGTTGAACAGACGATAGGCAGGAAGCAATGTAGCAACAACAACAGTCCCTCCGCCAAACGGACGATGCTGGCCAGTGGCAACGTCCATGACGAGCTGATCTGAAGGGCCATCAGCAGGGGACCAGGGGAATTGAGGGTATGGCACTTCGGGAATAGCAAGAATCCTTGATAGAACAGAAGGATCGATATCCAGGTAGTGGCCTCGAATATAAACCGAAAAAGAAGTAGCGGAGACTACCTCCAGGTTGGAGTAGAACTCCTGGACCAGCTGAGGCGACGGACCAACAAAACCCGATAAAAGAGGACCCCAACCACGGGTAATCAGAAGAGGGACAATGCCGGAATCACGCAATTCATCAACCAAGACATTTCGCTCCAGAAACAGACTGCGCTGAGAGAAGTGATCATCGAACAGTTTAGCAGCAGCGGGACTGCGATAACTATCTCGAGGAAGAGAGTCTCGGGGGCGTTTCTTTGAAGCAACGGTCTTCTTAGGCATCTAGAGACACAAGAAACCACAGAAATAAGAAACAACCCAAAACAGACCATAAAAACAGAAGCTGTGGAAAACAAAGATCGTTCGAACGAAGATCGTATGCCGTTCGAAGAGGAAGAGGAGAGGAAAGAAACGTGCGAACATAAAACGCACGGAGGAATTTAAATACCGACAAAGCGTTCGAACGAAAGTTCGAACGATAGTCGAACGCGTGTTAATGATCGTTCGAAGGCAAAACGAAACGAGACACCAACGAAGAACGTTCGAACGAAAAAAGAAACGATACACGAACGAAAACAGACACAGTGCATACCAGGAAAAGACACGGCAAACACGGACTGGAAGACACATCAAGCAAATACAAAGATACCCAGTCAGTATTCAAATGATTAGATCATGAAACAATATGCAGCATTTTAAGTTTTGGCTAAACACAACACTTATGCATATGACATAAACACCAAAGTATATAAAGCACTTGCGTGGAAAAATAAAGTGCATAACTAATCAAGGCTTACGACCTTATTTTATGAGCTGGACACAGCCAAAGAAATCCATTTCTAAACAAACCAAGTCCACAAAATAGATGTTCAAACCCAGCACCAGTAAGACCTGAAAATAAGCAACATTGGTTGCATGTTATATTGTTTTCCCCAGAAATTTAATGAGCTCATATTAATAACTCTTTCGAGTGAAGGTTTTTTGCCCTTATCTTTTGAATTTGGCCACATTGGCTCTTATGCACTTGAGTCTCATTTAACAATAATAATTTTTTTTTTATTTCTTTTTGCTTTTACAAGGGGATAGCAAGGTCATCTAGTCAAAGGTCACACTATTTAAATGAACAAAGTATGATAGAGATTAGATTGCCAGTCCAAAAACTCATACATGCGACCAAGCCTTGATAAAATAAAAACGTGTATGTGAGGTGCAAGCACATGATATACCAAAGGTTTTTATCATATACACTCATGCATATAGAGCATCAAGAAAAATAACAGCATATCATACGTGCATAATCATATATCCTACATACCAGGATCACATGCACATGCTATTCATGCTCTAACAAGCCATAAAAACATTTTTGGTCTTTTTCAAAATATATAAAATAAAAAATTTTTGATTTTTCAATTTAAAAGCACAAAAAAAAAATAAAGACACAAAACAGCTTGTAAAACATCCAATGATACGTGGAGTTGTATCCCAAGTGCAGATCATACTACCGTCCATTCGAAATCGGCTATGAAATTTATGTCCGGGTTTCCATCCTATATACCAAGGGTCAAATAACAAAAACAAGACACACACACACACCCATATGCTGTGAAAATAAAACAAACGTGCAAAAGCATAAAACACACGCACACACACATGCAATGGGAAAGAAAAAACGCATCTTTTAACCAGAGTTACACCGAAGTGCACTCTCATCATGTCCATCAGGACACACAGAAGTATATGGGAAATTATCTTGCTTCCTCACCCAAACATTTCTAGGAACCTCATCCACTTGAGAATTCCTAGTCAACAAAGAAAGTTTCTCACTAAGAAATTGTGTCTGTTTAGTTAGTGCAGAAACTTGAGAAGCTAGATTTGAAGAATCAAATCTAGGCGACACACTCTTAGGCCTTTTCTGTTGCTTGTGCAACATGAAACACTTAGGCCTAATATGTCCAGTTTTGCCACAATGGTGGCACACAGGCACAAACCTCGGAAGAGAGCGAGGTTTACCTAACACACCTCTAGATTGAGGTTGGGGCACATGACGAGGAACAACAGAAGGAGAAACATGACTACACACAACAGGTTTCTTACCTGAGTCACGTTTAGCTGCAACAAGCACAGCTTTGGAAGAAGAAGCCTTATTGAAGTTAGGCTCAGAAATAATACCTAACATACGGTCCACATTTTTATTTCCACCAGAAAATGCAGACAATTGGGTTCTAGCATCTTCAAGTTCGGTCTCTAATATATGGACTCTATTAACTAGGCCTCTGTTCCTCTCCTCTAGGTCATCTACCATCAAAAGGCTTTGCTCGAGATTGGCTTGAGCCTCATTCTTTTCTAGCTCAGCAGCTTTCAGCCTTTTATTGACCTCTATATTAGTCTTCTTAATAGCTAAACTCTCATTAAACAGTTCAACATAAGCTACTTGAAGACTTTCCTCATCTACAGACTCATCAAGAGAGACTTCAGAATCAGCATCATTAACAACAATCTCTCTCTCATTAATCACACTAGCAGTAAAAGCAATATAATTGCCTTTAGGAGAATCATCACCTTCAGAATCACTAAGGGATGCTGCCATGGCTTTCTTGCCTTTAGCCCTAAGGTATGTGGGACACTCAGATCTAACGTGCCCATATCCTTCACATTCATAGCACTGGGCACCACGGGATCTACTATCCCCATCCTCTCCAGAGTCTCTCCTGCTATGCCTAATCTCTCTAGGCTCATCCTCCCTATCCCTATTAATGCTATGGCCACTATTCTTAAGTTTAAGAAATTTCTTAAACTTCTTTGCAAACAAGGCCAAATCATGATCATTGATGGTATTATCATCACTAAACGAATCATGTACAACTTCCTTAGCGATTTTCATCGCAAACTTTTTTGGCTCTCTAAAATCAGGAAGCTTTTTCTCATAAACTTGCAGCTTTCCTACGAGTTCATCTAAATTAAGCTGATCGAGGTCATTGCTTTCCTCGATGGCAGTGATTTTGGGTAGGAACTTATCAGGTAGGGATCTCAGGATTTTCCTAACTATCCTACTGGTAGGAATAGTCTCACCTAGGTTAAAACTAGAGTTAACAATATCGTTAATCTCAGCATAAAACTCATCAAAGGTCTCATCTTCTTTCATTCTGGCGACCTCAAACCTAGTAGCTAAATCCTGGAGTCTATTATTTTTAACAAACAATGTGCCCTCATGCACAGTCTGCATGATGTCCCAAGCATCTTTGGCTATCTCACACATAGAGATTCTCCTAAATTCAGCAGAACAAACAGCACCATGTATGGAATTAACAGCCTTGCTGTTCCTATTGCTAGCATCAAATTCGTCATTGGTCCAGGTCAATTTATCTTTAGGGGAAGATACCCCATCAACAACAACGACGGGAGGTTTCCACCCGTGTTCAACAGTCATCCAGACCCTCTCATCTAAGGACTTAATGAATGCTCTCATGCGAACCTTCCAATGCAAATATTATGTGCCATCAAAAAATGGCGGACAATTTAAGGGTTGACTACGCTCCATAACTAAAGGGTCAAGGGTCGAGTTCAGGCTCTGATACCAATTGAGAATTCGGGGTTATCCTAAGTTCTGACCCTATGCGGAAATAATCACAATTAATTGAGACAAGTCCTAATTAATGTGTCTATGGGAAATCAACTACCAACCACAATATCCAACAATAAAAAATTCCACAATATTAATTTAATACAAAATATAAATTGCGGAAAGGTAAATCAATCACACAAAATCAACACAATAATTTTGGTGACGAAGTGGAAAACTCTTCCGAGTAAAAAACCACTCCGGGTATATCGGCTACCAGCCCAATCCACTATATAGAGATAAACTTACAGCGATGGTCAAGACCCATGGTGACAACTTCACCGACTCAAGTACCTCAATACTGCAAGAACTCAAGGCAACACCTTAAGTCCGCAACCTACGGTTTTCTTCAGAACCTCTGAAGTCTCTGAGTAGATTGTATCACTTCGAACGCCGGAACTCCGACTACCAAACTTCCTCCTAAAGAACTCTTAAGGATTAGGGAATTTGGGTTATGTTGTGTTGAAGGTTTATCAAAGAAGGATTCACACCATTAATGGAGAAGACAATAAGATGAAGAAGTCTTCAATGGTGGAATCAAAGAGAGTTGAAAGCTTGAGAGTATTTGGCTTAAGGGAAAAGTGTTTCAGCTCTTTCAACCAATAAGAATGGCGGCTACAGTGTTATATTTATATGTAGGGTGAAAAGCTAGGGTTTTGCAGGCCAAAATCGCGTTCAGATCGCAGTCGCGTTCGAACGCTTACTAGAACGCTACACGAACGCGCCCTTTCTGTGAAGACTCGTTTGAACGTCAATCGAACGCACAACGAACGTGAGCTCTCTGGAATGCTCCCGTTCGAACCCCACAAGAATGTGCCTCGAACGTTTGCTCTCTGGAATGCTCCCGTTCAAACCCAATAAAGAATGTGCCACTAACGCCACACGTTCGAACCCACAAACGAACGCAGCACTAACGCCAATCGTTCGAACACTGCAACGAACGCACCACGAACGCATGTCTGATGCACAACAGCCAGAAACCAGTCCAATTGCACAAAGATCTTCATGAAAGATTACAACTCAATTGAACTTGTTTTGTCACGGATACATGCTAATAAAAAATGTGCTAACAACGATAATAAAAAGTGGTGTTCAATCGTGTGAGCCCGAAATGGAACCTCCTGTTGGTGTTGAGTTGACTTTGACTTGAGTGGGACATTTCTGGAAAATGTTATGTTGGGTATGGGCCAGCCTTGAAGCAGGCTTAAGAAACTTATTACGCAAAGATAGCCTGCCCCAGCAGCCCAATACATCCAGAGAATGGACTGTAAGCCCTCCGAGTAATTTTCTTGCTTATACAATAATTAATTTTTGACCACATGTTTAAGATCATTCATTCTTTCACACTCTTATCAATCTAATCCTCTGCAATAATTATTAAGGTTATAGCCATCCCATATTTTTTTTTTTAAAAAAGAAAAAGGGTGGTTTAATTTTCTTGTGTGCATGTAAAAAACGATTTCTTTTATCATATTATAAACCAGCAAATATTTTGATGAGCACTGGATCTCGATCGGGGACTACAGATTAGCACACAAAAAGCCTCCAGAGCACTTGTTCTTCTTCTTATTTATATATATGCGTACAGACTGGCAGTTACCAGCTAATATGAAATCCAGATTGAAAATTATTACCCAAAGATAATACACAGGAAACATTTGCGTACAAAAGAATCAGTTTTCTTTTATTGATAAATATATACATTATGAATACAATGCTAAGAAAATCTAACTGGGTTATAATTTGTTCTTCGAAAAATATAGTTATATACATAAAATCGCAGGTATCCCAAGTACAAAATTGTACCTAAAATCTCTACTCTTCCACTACAATGTCATTTTTGATTAAATCCATTATGATCTCCATCATAAACACTATGGTCATTGCTACTGTCACTGATCATGCTGAGGGAAAAACTTGGGAAAAGCTGGAGCTCTAGTTTCTTCAGCTGCAGGTTTCTTTAAAAAAAAAAACAATTGCAGGAGAAGCAAAGTTCACCTATCTTAATCTGAATTTTTTTTTCTCCTATAACTAAATCACAAAGCAAAATTTCTCAACTGGATGATCATCACACTTATATCATCCATGGAACCTCTCTTTAAGGATAAGTCAGCTAACTTTTTACAAGCAGAAAATGGCTCTGGCATATCTACTCCTACACATAATGGGCGAACTACATCAACTGCCTCCTGATTTGAAACCTGTAATGAGAAAGAATAAACCCGATCAAAATCAAACGTATTCAAATCATCTAAATTGCAGTAAAATCAAAAGGGACTGCACTAAATGAGAGTGGATTTGAAAATTGTAATTACCTTGTCCCAAAGGCCATCAGAAGCTAGGATTAAAAACTCGCAGTCTGGCTTAATCTTGAACACTTTGGTTTCAGGTTCCGCAGTTACCCATTTTTTAAAATGTCTATCTCCAATTCCCCTTGACACGGCAAGAGAACCCTGTATTCTCCATACACCACGATAACAATCCACATAGCCACCCTGCAAGCAGATCAAAACAAAGTTAGAAATGCTGTTCATCAGCTATAATGTGGACAATCATTCACTTCATTGAACAAATGAAAGATATGCTCTGCCTGCTCACCAAGGCTTCGATTCTGTCCTTCTCATCTTTCCTAGACGGATGGTGATCAGACGAAAGTGCTTCAGCAACTCCTCCGCGGCTCATAACAGCTCGACAATCACCAGCATTTGAGACCACAAGATCCCCTTTCTGGATCAATGCAGTAACACAACAAGCACCACCACCAAGATTTGCCTTCAGAAACTCAGTGTCAGTGGTCAAATAACCATTTCTAATTGCAGTCTCCACACCATCTCGTTCAAATTTACTAGAACACACTTCATCCACAATGTTCTTATCCAAATTCTTTGCTGCGAATTCGGCAGCTTTTTCCCCTCCATGCCCATCAAAAACACCAAACAAAGCCTATAAATAAACAATGTAAAACGAAAACCAAGTTAGGGTTTCATCAATTTCTGAAACGTTTGAGATCCATTTGGCCAAACTATAGCGTTTGGGGTGCCCTTTTCAATAAAATAAATAAATAAATAAATTACTAGACTTTATATGAATACCTGTTTGGAATCTCCGTTAAGGCCAACAAGTGCAGAGTAACGATCCTCCATTACAGAGCATCTCTTTCCTCTCTTACAATAAACAGAGTAACCTTCTCCCTCTACTTCCACCTCGTCCAATCTCTCGTCCCCACGTGGCGTCGTCATCTTCAATCCCAATCCACTAATCCCTGACGTCGACGGTATATCTAACATAGCCGGCCTCTTCCTCTTCCAAACCGAAGTGTCACCGCCACCGTCCTTCTTCTCTTCTTGAACATTAAACAACAGCGTTGGCGTTGAAGGTACTGACGGCGGCGGCGTTGTTGATGGTGATGGGGCATGGATTCTCGGAGACGACGACGGATTGCGAAGAATCGACGGAATCCTCGACGGCGAAAACATTGGCGAGTTCGGTACCGCTACTGCGAATTGCATTTTCTTTTCCTCTCCTAAATTTTCTTTCTATTTTAATTATAAGATTTTATTTTTTAATTTTTTTTGGTTACGGCTTTGCTTGAGATGTTATATACTCAACAATGATCTGAGTGAACGGTGTCGTTTCCTTAATTGACTTGGATTGACCGGGTTGAGTTTCGTTCTTTAACTTATGATCTAAGGAAGAATAAAGGCGGTCGTTTTATGATGACAAAAATTTCCGGCGGTCAAACACGTTAAAATTTTGGGGAGACTGGGTCTCTATTATTATTTATTATTTTTTGCCTGTAAATTAGACACGTAGCAGATTCCTGTTGGACCACGTCGGTGGTCAAAAGTTAAACTTGTGGTTTTAACGAGTTTTTTTATTAGAGTCGGTAACTTTTGCGAGACTGCCTGGCGCCGGCATTATTTGAGGGGTTTTTTTTTTTTTATCAAAATTAATGGTTTCGTTAAAGGCGTAAACGAAACCATTAATCAAAAGGGATTTGCTTCATTGCTTGTCAATTCATGAAACATTAGTAATTTTTCTAGACAATAGGCTAAACTTTAAAGGTCTAGCTATTATTTTATCTAAACTGTTTTGTATAAGATAATCATTAAAAGTAATTGAATAATGGTGTATTAAATTATTTTTACACATGTGGTATCAAATTTTAGATCACGAATCAGAGTTTGTGTTGAATATTAAATTAATTATTAAAATATATTTAATGTGTATTCCGGTTAAACTCAACTCAATAATAAATTTTAATTCTTATAAGAGGTATTAATTCAATTATAATATTAAACACCATAATAAGGGTGCTTTTAAACGTAATAAGTCAAATATTATACTTTCAAAACTCAATATTGGCGTTGGTTAAATTTTTTACCTTGAATATTACCATTTTTTTGAATTGTCAAGTTCCATGCGAAACAATATTATATGTATTTAGTCTATTTGTATTTTGATTGGCATTTCGTTGCGAGGCTTTCCACATTCAAGTTCAGTGATGCATTTATTTTAAAAACTCGGGTGTTCCACTTAAGTACGGATCAGGTGATTTAACGGCGGAGTTTTCAATATTTTTTTTTTAACAAAATATTATAATATTATTGACATGAAAGAAGTAGGACCACTTGTTCAGTTCTGAAACAAGCAGAAACCATCAATTTGTTCAAGTCCTAAAAACTTTGAATAAATGATTTTGTAAGAACAAAATCATTTCAATGTCACATGTGAAACCCACAAGAAATTTGTCCTTGAGAACCCATATGACGAACTTTGAAAAGAGTTTTGTTAATTATGGTGAGACGCCACTAAGAAAGCTAACCCTCGGATAAGTCTAGAGTGGAGACGCCACTAAGTTTGACAAAGCGTAGATAAGTCAAATTTGAACTTGAAAGAGGAATCCCTCCCTTACAAGATTTAGAGGTGGCCACCGGTTGGATTCGGTTCCAAATCGGAATAGAACGGTTACGGTAACCGTTAACTGAACCGGAACTGGACCGAACGGTTCCGGTTCAATTTATTTATTTTTAAAAAAATGGAAATTAATTTTTTTAAAAAAAATACATAATTGGATATTATTATCAAATAAATATAATAAAATAATTATTTATTTGAATTTTATTATATTAAATTAAAAATAAAATAAAGCGCTTGAACTTTAAAAAAAATATTTATTTGAACTTAAATTTTATTACACTACTATTATAACAGAATGGTTACAACGATTCCGTACGGAATTGGTTTCGATTTTGATTCCCGAATCGGAACCGGATGGTTCCTTCCGGTTCAGTTTCTTTTCCGAACCGGAACCGTATCCGAGTCTAGATTCAGCCATAGCCAAACAAAAAGAAACTTGATTTTGTTTATGAAATTTTGTTTTGTGTCATATATGTTGTTACAAATGAATGAATCCTTTATATATTACAACTTAAGGAAAACTTAAAAATGTAAAAGATTAAAACGCTCTTAAAAGGTAAAATTACTAAAAAGTATAAAAATATAAGTTTTGGTTGAATTATAAAAATGTTTAAGTGAGGCCAAATTCTCCATATAGGTTTATATCTTCAAAAAGAATTTAAACTTCAATTTTGGCCGAATTGATTTTGCTCCCTTTGAGCTTAATCTATAACTTCGTCAAAATGCTCAAACTGCGTCATTATCCCAATCGGGAATGTATCTATGAGTTTAGTGATTTTTATGATATGAGAATCATGTCAATTATGTATTTAATTTTGATTTTTACTTTGCTTTGGCAGTCATGGCAAGAAGCTTTCCACACACCACAGTTAGAAACGCCCACCACCACCAATAATTCCAACTTGCCATACAAACAGGAACTGGGTCAGATTCATTGAAGGCTTCTATAGTAACGGTCCAATGTGATCCTGATCCATATTATATATGTACAGAATATGTCAATAAAAATCATCGAAAATTCTTAATGTCTCTAGCAGCCAACAAAATTTCAAACCAGATTTGTTAGTTGTTTGTTATATTGACAAAATTATGCACTACTTTTCAAACTAGAATCTGTGTATTGCAAAACCAGAGAAAGGATCAAAACACAAGGATTTAGAATCTCTCCTGACACAAATTAAACTATTTTTTTTCATATAACAAGGAGCTTGTTACCATTAATACATAGTTGAACTAGGTGTACCAATGGGTTGGGCCTAGGTTTTGATAAGCCCGGTCCAATCCCAACAAGTAAAATATTAGCCTGAATTTGAGAAAAATTCAGTCCGAACATCTACCGAGCCAGGCCGGCCCAATCCGAGCTTTATCCAACTTGTTCAAAAAAAAATTAATAGTCAAGCAATAACTAAAACCTTAAAGCGTCGCAACATGATTTGTTTTCCAATATAATATATATATATGAAATTTTTTATTATTTAAGCACAAGCTGACCCGGATTTCTAATTCTAAGGCCTGACGAAAGATTTTTTTTATCCCAGACTTTCCAATCATCCTTAAGCTGAACTTTCATCAATCTGTTAACAAAAATATTATTTACAAGTAAAAAAACATAACTGAGATATAATAAACTTTTTCTATCATTTATCAAGCAAATAAACAAACCAAACAAACAAATAAAAGACACAAGAATTACAAAATATTACAATAATACCACTCTAAAAATCTTCATCAAGTTTAAACACATGATTCCCACCATTTCCATTAAGACTAGACATAACAGAAGCCTTTTGATATTCCCCAACTCTCTTTTCAAAAAAATTAGTCTTCCCTTGAAGTGAAATCAGCTCCATCCAATCAAAAGGATTAGCCACACCGTACGCCTTCCCGTACCCAAGCGCAACCAGCAACCTATCCGCAACAAACTCTATGTACTGACTCATCAACTCCCCGTTCATCCCCACCAACGCGCATGGGAGCGCGTCGCATACAAACTCCCTCTCTATCTCCACCGCCTCCTGCACCAACGCCTTCACGCGCCCCTCGCTTAGTTTCGTCCTCAATAAACTGTACAACAAACACGCGAAATCGCAATGGAGTCCCTCGTCTCGCGATATCAACTCGTTCGAGAAGGTTAATCCAGGCATTAACCCGCGCTTTTTTAGCCAAAATATCGCACAAAAACTCCCAGAGAAAAAAATCCCTTCGACGCAAGCAAACGCAATTAGCCTCTCGGCGAAGGTCTCGGAGCCGTCGATCCAATTTAATGCCCACGTGGCTTTTTTGGCGACGCAAGGCACCGTTTCGATGGCGTGAAAGAGACGGTTCTTTTCTTCGGAGTTTTTAATGTAGGTTTCTAGAAGCAGTGAGTACATTTCGGAGTGGATGTTCTCGATCGCGATCTGGAAGCCGTAGAAGGCACGCGCCTCAGCGACCTGGACCTCCTTCATGAACCTTCCAGCGAGGTTTTCGAGAACGATGCCGTCGGAGGCGGCGAAAAAGGCGAGCACATGCGTGATGAAATGCTTCTCGTCGGCGGAAAGGGTTTCCCAGTGGCGGATATCTTGCGATAGATCGACTTCCTCGGCGGTCCAAAACGACGCTTCGGCTTTCTTGTACATTTCCCAAATCTGTGGGTACTGAATTGGGAACATGCAAAATCGATCGGGGTTTGGGGCTAGGAGCGGCTCTTCAGGAATCGAAGGCATTTTGGTAAGTTCACTGATTGAGATAACAGGGATTTAGGGTTTAGTTTTGTTGAAGAAGATGAGGCGATTGAGGGGAATTTATAGAGGGAATTGGGAGCGCGCTTTGAGAATTTTTTAAATATTTGGGAGTAGGGGTAATATTGGTATTTATGATAAAGTTTGGTGACGGATTTGGGCAAGTTTTGTGAGGGAAGCTTTTGGGAAAATTTGGTACGAAATTGAAAATGCTTTAGATTATTTGGTGGGAGTTTTGTTGGCGCCAGTTTTGGGTTTAAATTTTGAATTGAAAGTGAAAACGGCAGCAACCCAAAGCCAATCCCAAAAAAGCCCAATTTAAATTACTGAATGCGAAAGTATTCTTGTACATTTTACACAAGGCCCACTTAAATAAGGCCCAACTTAAATTCTCAACCATTTAAGTTTAGTCATTTCCTTCAATATAAATAAAATAAAAATTTGACAAGCAATAACGTCAATCCATAGCTTATCCTCTTCTCTAACTTTTTTAATTTAGAAAATTACCACCAAGGGTTTAGGGTTATTTTTGTGATTATAATCGTGTTGAATTATATGGCATTGTCTTAGATATGCAGTATGCATTTTCAAGAGCTTAATTTTCACTTCAATGAGACAAACAATGAATTGCTTCTTTGTTTAACATGTTTATCTTTAAATGATTATTTTTCAGCTTTCGACCAACAAAAACTTTTACGCCTTACTCAAATGCTTTCGACCAACAGAAGCTTTTACGCCTTACTCAATTAAAGAAAATGCTTTATCCAACACTAATAGTCTTGATTCTATTTCTAGCCATTATTAGTGTTGATAAAGCATTTTCAGCTATGAATATTTTGAAGAATTGGTTATGAAACAGAATAGGAGATCAATGGTTACATATATAGAAAAATATTTATTTAATAGTGTTATGAAGTTGAAATTATCATTTAATATTATCAATGAAAACACATAGGGAACAATTATAAATATATATTGAATTATTTTGGAATATTATTTTTTGAAAAGTATTTATTTTTTTTATACATATTATTTTTTAAAATAATATTTTTTTGGAAATATTAGAAATCTCGCCGTCAAATCATCCAATCCGGGCTTTCACAGGTTCTTACAAAAAATTCATTCATTAAACTCGAACCATGTCCTGACAATCAAATCATATGTCGGATTTTTTTTAATTACAAACTATAAATTAAAATTCAGATTCCGTAACCTCGTCGCAAAAATACTCTCAGTGGGTATAATGTGGAAGGTACTTGCAAAATAAAAAGTGGTTAAAGATTGTCTTCACAAATTTTAGCACCTTTTGCTATCTAAAATAACTTACATCTATTTCACATTAATTGTACAAAGATATGAACCACTTGCAACCACATTACATTCGGTAACCTATCGAGTATCGACCATTGACTATATCATTATCTACAACAAATGCAGATAGAGACCTAAAAATCAAAAAATGCAAAATCAATTATAACCTCAGACAAGTTGTCAATTTACATACGTTCACAAACAAACATTAAAAAAATATGTTTGGTATTCCGATTAAAAAAATATAATGAATAAATGATGGTTTGTAAACGGTATTATACATTTTTATTTTATGATAAAAAATAATTATGTGCTTTTTTTTTTTAATATTTTGATAATAGATTGAAATTAAAAACTTTTGTTTTTCTAAAACTCAATTTCAAAAAGATACGATTAGTAATGATAATTTTTTATTACTAATTGATTAAATATATATTTTGACCAAAACACAATTTAAACATCCTACCACGTAATCAATTTGAAGAACATATGGAGAATGATATTCCATGCTAGGTTAGTCATTTACCCGTTAAAGACTTAAGTGGATGTGTACAAAGATTGATTCACGCTAAGCTGACGTTTGATGAGGATCATGGAGGTAGTATATCATGTTTCGAGTGTATATGTCATCTCACTCACAACAGTTGGATCCCACACAGTTATAAGACCCAGCTATTGTGAGAGAGATCACATATATATATATATAATATGAAACATAATATAATTTTTAAGGGTCATGAGCAGGGATGGCAATTTCCGGATCCGGATCCGCAAGTGCTTCGGTGGACCCGGGTCCGGATGTGGACCCGGTAAATCACTTCCGGGTTCGGATCCGGGTATACCCGAAATGGACCCGAGTATACCGGATCCGGACTCGAGATCCGCAACTGACCATTTTTTTTTAAATTCACTTCCACTTTTCAATATCAATACTACATTTGTATTAACAATTCACAACAAGTTTAAAGATGGTGCTCGGCAGCTCGTGCCGTCGTGCGTGAAGACTGAAGATGGGGGGCTGCGGGCTGCGTGAGCGTGAGACTGAAGATGGGGGCTGCTGCTGCGTGAAGAAGATTGAAGAAGATGAAGACGATGAACTGAAGATTGAAGAAGATGTTGGCGACTGAAGAGTGAAGATGGGATTGGGGGCTGTGTGAGTTTTGCCTTTGCGAGGGATTTTTGATTTGGGAATTAGGTTTAGCAGTTTAGGAAGTTAATATATATTAAAAATTATCCCGGGTACCCGGGTCCAGAAACTCCCGGACCTGGTATAATGCGGGTCTTTCAAAATAAAATTCAGATCCGTAATTTTTTTTAGTGGATCCGGGTCTAACTCGACCCGGGTCTTCCAGATCCGTACGGATCCAGGGGATGGAATTTTGATTTTTGAGATTGTGAATTGCTCTTGATACAGTGATTGACATCCTGCAGGGTCATCCATATATGAACGTGTTCCAAAATCAAAGGTCAGTTTCGCGGTTTTGAAATTATTATTAAGAAATTTTAAATAATTTGAACCTTAAAAAAAATATATTTAATATGATTTTAACCATTTCAAAATGGTTTTAAATGTTTCATTATTTGAGCCAAACCTCTCCTCGTTGGTGGGTTGTGGCCCTATAAATCTAAATTTCCTGGAGTTTCCAAATAAATAATTTGCATGAAAAATAATATTTTATCCAAAATTAGTGTTCGAATTGATTTTTGAATAAGTAAAATTAAAATAATATCTTGTTTGTTTTTGTCTCTTTGAAAGCCAATTTGGACACTAATTGAGCAAAATAGTAATTTTTTTTTTTTGAAATCGTTGGAAATCTTATCGCCAAATCACCCATTTCGGGTTTAAACGGAACATGTAAAATCTCTGACTGTCCCAAATTTTTACAAGAAACACACTCCATGCATTTGAACTCATGACCTGAAGATTAGACTATGAACTCTACACCACCAAATTACGCCCCTCATAAAATAATAATGCTATATTTGCATTTATGACATAACAATTAAGAATAGTGATCTTATAACTGATATATCAATTGGAATCCAATTACACCACCTACCAAAACATAAATAATTAACTAAAATATACAACAAAACAACAAATCTCAGCCATGTTTAGTTTTAAAAAATAAAAATGATAGACATACATAAATTCTTACATAAAAATGCTACACCCCTCTAACTGTAGCTACAGTGATCACTGTAGCTGCAGTGAAAGGAATATAGTATTTTTATGTAAGAATTTATGTATATCTATCATTTCTCTTTAAAAAAATAGTTCAGTTAACTTAATTACGGGAGGGAAGATGAGCAATATATTCGAATTTACAAAATTTATTTAATTTAAAATTTGGATGAATGATGACATTATTGTTTCATAAGAGTACAACAACAACAATAAAAATAAAAATAAAAATAAAAAAATAAAACCCTGCCAGCTTTCACCCCTTATATTTGATTTGATGGATTATAAAGTTAAATACACGAATGGCTGCTAAGATCGTGCCGCGATCCGCGGTCATAATTTGTCTTTTATCTCGTGGTGGAAAATTTAAACTGATCATCAATTTAATTAATTATTATCAATAATTTATCATCAATTTATAATTATCATAGCATTACAATATTGGGCCAAAATAATAATGCAGGTAAATTATGCTATTTTATTATTATTATTATTATATGATATAACATTTAATGAACTCAAGGAGATTGGTATTTTCCTCCCTTGTAATTTTGTGTTAATAGTATTTATATATAATTTTTAATTTTTTAATTTTAGTGTTAAAATATGTATTATGTGGAGGATAAATACAACATTTTAATATGCAATCACTACTCTTACGCATATTCCAATCTAATCCCATATAAACTTACTAAGTCAACAATTTATACAAATATTTCTCCGTTTTGAGCATTTGAAATAGCAATTGTACCTTATATTCACATCACGGTCCTGTCATCGTATGAAGCTTCACCCACGTGAGTGGTCGTCATCATTCACTACTCTTACTCATATTCCAAAGATATATTATGAAATATTTAGTGTGATGATTTGGTTGCGCGACTTAAACCTTGAACCTCAAAGTCCTTATAAGGTTCTTATGTGCAGTCTTGGACCTCAAGGCACCACACTCAATATTTCATATTATATCTTCGAAATGAATGAGTAGTGAGTGCTAGGGGTGTTCACGGGTCGGGTCAGATTTTTCGGTTTTTTTTTACCCGATCGGGCCGGGTCATTCGTGTCATTTGACCCGAAACCCGAAATTTAAGAAGCTGACCAGCGCGGGTCGGGTCAAAAAACTGCGGGTCGGATCAGATCAACATAATATATTGTAAATATAATATATATCTTATTGATACAAATTTTATAAGATATGTGTGTAGCTGCAATGACAAAGTCTTTGGTTGATATCTACTTAATCTTAGGTTCGAGTCCCACCAACAACATTTTAATTTTAAATAAAATTAAACAAAATTTTCGAATTTGGGCATGCGGGGATTCGAACTTGGGGCTCTTTGATGGCCAAGCAATTACTTTGTCATTCCGACTATAATTATTTATGGTTAAAATTGTATCATTAAATATATATATTATAATTATATCGGGTCGGGTCAGACCCAAATTTTCTGACCTAAACCCGTGACCCGATCAAAAATTTCGGGTCGGGTCGAAATTTTGCAATTTTTTTTTTGTTGAACCCGCGCGGGTCGGGTCGAGTCACGTCGGGTCAGATCGGGTCGCTGGTTGACCCGACCCTATTAACACCCCTAGTGAGTGCCTACAATCACTCACATGTGGTTGAGATCCTTTACGGGGACAAAGCAATGTGAGACCGTTTAGAGATCAGTCATGAGTGTCTCCGCCAAGTATCCAAAACTGACAATTGATCTCGTAGATCCGAGATACACGGAAAAGCGTACCACCATTAACTAAATTAATTTATTCTCACAAATAAAATTATATTTCTCATTAAAATTATAATATAAAAAACAATGCATTAGATTGAAAATTTGAACTCTTAACATACAATTTAATAATGTGTGCAATATTAAAAGGTAAATGTTACGCAGATTAAGATTAAGCAATTATTAATTTTAAATTTCAACAAAAGCACTTTTGAAAACTTACATTAAACTTCAATAATATTAAAAAGAAAAAAAGTATTATATACAATTAATTAAAATTACCAGGAACGTGCATGACATGATCATGTGAGGCATTATCCTTAACCCACTCTTCTTAATAAATAAATATAATTAATATAAACAAGCAAAGAAAAAATATTCCTCAACCGATTATTGCCACGTGTAACAAACCCACACGATAGTTCATAAGTTCAATGTAAGTTGATATATATACAATTAATTAATGGGAAATGCCAACGAATAACACTCATTAAAGATCAATTTTAAGAAAATTTTCATGAGAAAAAAATAATAATTAGTATTTTGATAATTTTTTACATTCATATAAATATAATGTGAAAACTTTTCTAAAATATATCATCAATGAGTGCTCTTAGGACACCCGTTAACATGATCATTAATTAATTAATAATTAATAAGAACTGAAAATCAAAGAATCAGCTAATGCGGCACCTCAAATGCGACACTGTTAGAATTGGGTATCTTAAAAACGACAAAATTTATTCTTTATTTATCTTAATAAAAATGTCGGTCGATATGTCGGCAAGAAGCATGCTAAGTAAGGGTGGAAATTTAGGTCAGGATTCGTTTATTCGTTCGATTCGATTCGATTCGCTTTAAAGCGAATACGGGTTTGAAAAAATGGATTCGTTTAATAAATGAGTCAATTCGATTCGATTCGTTTATTAAACGAATCGAATACGAATTTAAGCTCATTGATTCATTTAGGATTCGTTTTATTATTTTTATTTACTAGCTCTTGTTAATTTTCAATTAAAATTGAGAAATTATATCATAGAAAAAGTATATTTTCGATATTTGGTGAGATATTTTTTGTAAATATATTAATTACATATTTCATATGTATATATTTATGAAGAATTAATGTAAATCAAGTGTGATAAATTATTTTATTAAATAATATCATTGACTAAACGAATATACGAATCATGATATTAGGATTCGTTTAATAAACGAATCGAATACGAATCAATCACTTCGATTCGTTTAGAATTCGATACAATTCGATTCGTTAATTCGTTTTGCCATCCCTAATGCTAAGGCTCCGCCGCCGACATGTTAATTGTTTATTTTTAATGTTACATGAAAGGTAAAGAGATGATGATCCAATGATCTTTTAAGTTTGGGTTAGATTTGTTGCTGTAAAGGCAACAATGTGAGCACATCCTCTTCTTTCGTTATTGGAATTTATTTATTTATCTATTTATTAAATGGTTCAAAAAAAGTTATAGGTGGATAAGATTTTAATTTTAATTTTTGAAATATTATTGTTTGCACAATTTTTTGTCAAATAGTGTGTAAGGTTCAAACCTTCTGAGACAGAGTCCCAACAATGAGTGTTTGATTAGGTGAATAAGCCTCAAAGGGGCACAAGCACACAAGTTACAGTCGATGGATTACAAAGTTATGGAAATAAAAATAAAATGCTCATAATGAGTCTTCATTTTTTTTTTGTTCTTTCCTCTTCTTCCTATGTTTGAGCTTTTTATAGTGAGTCTCTGTTAACCGTTTGAACGGTTTCGTTTTTCTTGATCCATGACATCCCACGTCTCATGCTTGCAACTGCTAGATCATGCACCCAACCGCTGAGTTAACCGTGCTAACTGCCAGACCGTGGGGAGTTACCGTCAACTGCCACACTGTGCGTGGTGAACTGCCAGGTCGTGGGTAGTTACTGCCTAACTACTAGATCGTGGGACCAACTGCAACGCGTGATAGTCGTCCTGACTGTTTTTCTTTTGTCGTCCTGATTACAAATCGTCATGTGGTGTGGTACCTGTTCGCCCTAATTGTTTTTCGTCTCTCATCGACTCGTTCGTCCTAGGACGATTTTCTTTTGTCAACAATTACATAAGTGGGTAATTTCTGAAATGGCAAACTGATAGCGGCATCCATCAAAACTTCAAGATTTTATTGAGATGTGACATATGCTGAAGCCGAAGCAGCAAGTTGGGGATTACTTTTAGCAGAGAATGTTGGATTAAGTTCAATTGTTGTGGAATCTTATGATAAGGGAGTTGTGGACTTGATAAACAACAGGTGTAGCAGCATTACAAAAGTGGTATGGGTAATTTATGATATTGGATAAGCAAGCAAATACTTTCGGGGTTTCAGATGCACTTAAAATATATTTGGGTATAATGTTTTATTAATATACTTTAATAATTTTTTACATTTTACTATAAAATATTATATTTTGTTATCAAAAGTATTGACAAATTATAAATAAATGCAATAAACCTTAGAGTGTATCAATTTATTACCGTAATAAAATATTACATTATATAAAGTAGTAATATGTAAATAACTAAGTCATTTTGGTTTGTGAAAGATTACGCTAATCGGTATCAATTAATATTTTATGAAAGGAAAAGCCAAATAACATTAAGACTCTTAAAGTTATAGATTGGTTCGCGAGTCAAAAATTTACAAAAACTATACAAAGTGACGGCCCTCTTAAATTAAATCAATTTTCTAAAAGTCAAAAACCAAATAAAAAACTAACAAAAATTAAAACACTCAAAAACCCACAATGTTGAATCAATAAAAAAAAAAAGAACCCAAAATCCAAATTTTAATCATAAAACAAATAAAAAATAAAAAAATTACTCATTATAAAGTATCAATGTGTCCAATAATTGTGATACATATTCAAAACATCACTCTCATCAACTAATTTAGTAGAGAATCTATCAACTGAGTTTTTACAGAAATCTGAGGAAAAAACCACAAAACACAAAACTCAATTATTAATTTTTCAATATAAAAATCAAAACTTCATAATCTCTACCAATAAAACATTTTTTCATCTAAGTTGTTGATATTTGAGCTGCTTTTGGAGGAGAAGACTTGACTGAGACTTTGCAATTGAATAATAATATCATAAAACCACAATGTTAAATCAAACAAAAAAATAACCCAAAATCCAAATTTTAAACATAAAACAAATCAATAATAAAATATTACTCATTATAAAGTACTAGGGCTCTATAATTATGATACATATTCAAAGATATTACTCTCATAAACTACTTTACACTACAACAAAATAGACCTTTAGCGTCCAAATATTTAGCGTCGAAATTTTTTTCGACGCCAATAAACTCTTTAGCGTCGAAATTAGATTCGTCGCTAAAGGTTTATCTTTTAGTGTCGAAATAATTATTTGACGCCAAATGATTGATGATTTAGCGTCGAATTTCTATTTCGACGCTAAAGGTTCCATCATTTAGCGACAAAAAATTATTTCAACCTTTAGCGTCGAATCTAAATTTCGACGCTAAAGTTTAATTTTAATTTTTCGAATTCCCCCTTAAAAAATTTGAATTTATCGACTAATAAATTCAAATTTAAATTTTGACATTTAGCGACTAATTTTTCGACGCTAAAAGTCAAAAAATTCGACGCTAAAGGTTGAACCTTTAGCGTCGAATGTAAATTTCGACGCTAAAGGTACAACCTTTAGCGTCGACTCTAAATTTCAACGCTAAAGGTTAATTTTAAAATTTTCGAATTCCCCTTAAAAAATTTGAAATTACCGCCTAATAAATTTAAATTTAAATTTTGACATTTAGCGACGAATATTCGACGCTAAAAGTCAAATATTTCGACGCTAAAGATCAAAATTTTGGCGGAAAAATTCCCGCTATTTGAGGATTTTTAGCGACGAAATCCTTTTCGTCGCTAAAGGTTTTTTTTTTGCCTATAAATTCATTTGCTCTTTCATTTCTTCTATTATCACTTTCTTTCTCTCATACTCTTATTTCCTCTCTAAATTTATTTTTCCTTAAATGTTTTGTTTGTTTGTTTTGTTTGTATTTTATATTCACATCTAATATTTATTTATTTATTTTTGTAGGGGAATATGAAGATGAAGAAATTGTGAAAATGATGATAATGAAGAAAATAAAGTGAAGATGAAAAATTGTATTTTATCATTGTATTTTATCATTTTATATTTTTTTGTTGTGATAAATTTTGTATTTTAGTTTTATATCAATAAAAATATCATTTTATATTTTGTTATTGTGATAAAATTTGTAATTTTAGTTTTATATCAATAAAAATGTCATTATTATAATTTTTTAGTAACAAATTTGTAATAATTTTTATAACAAATTTAATTACTTTTGTAATGAAATTAGTTTGAGATTAATTTGTAATAATAATATTCTTATACCTTTTAGCGTCGAAATATTCGACGCTAAAGGTAATAAAATGATATATATTTTTTAATATTATATCACATTTTGCGTCGAATATTCGACGCTAAAGGTCAACTTTTTGGCGTCGAAATTATTCGTCGCCAAATACATGTTTTAACGTCGAAATATTTTTGACGCAAAATATTGTACTTTAGCGTCGAAATTTTTTATTTCGACGCTAATTGTCTTTTTCATCCAAGTTTTAACGTCGAAAAGTTTCGACGCTAAAGGCCCTTTTTTTTGGAGTGTTAGCAGATAATCCATAATCTGGGTTCTTATAAAGATTTGAGGAAAAAAACACAAAGCTCAATAATTCAATCATCAATTTTTCAATATAAAAATCAAAACTTCATAATCTATATCAATAAAAGATTTTTTTCATCTGGGTTGTTGACCTTTGGGCTATTCCTGAAGGAGAAGATTGTACCAAAACTACGTCATTGACTAATAATATCATAGGGAGAATAGAAGTTTATAAGTTTCGATAGAATATGAAAAAAATATAGAAGAGCCGATGATTTAGTAATTGATTTTTGGTTTTGCTTTATATACATGAGGTTTTGTTTTGTATAGATGTAAATTGTTTCAACATCAAACAGTTACGAATAAAATAAATTATATTGTAACTGCATATTCACCAACAATCGAAAAGACATGAATTCATGAATTTCTTGTTGTGATTCACCGATCACTTTAGAGTGTATTTGAGAAAAAATCGAATTGTAATTTTATTACTACAAGAATAAAATTCAAGTTTACAACTAGAAACTTAACAAAAAACCTCACACACTCTCAAGCTCTATACTTGGAGCTTACACACACTTTGGGATTATGATAACTGAGCTCTAAGGCTCATTTTATAATGTCCAAACCGCGTGCTACAGTAACACGCGGTTTGACAGCTTCTGCCAGCTTCTCATTTGGCAAGTTGAAGGTGTCTTCATCATCCTTTCGGTGGAAAGCATGCCAGCTGCATTTGGTGCAGCTCTATGCATGTTCTGCATGCATGTGAACCAACAAATCTCCCTCTCGGTGAAGATTTTCAAATCTGAGCCGACCATCAATAATCCAAACTGGATCCTCAAAGGATCCTCCCATGGCTGCATCTGTATGACTGCCTACGTACCATGAGTTGGGATCAAGCCAATCGTAGTTCTCTTTATCATCTGACAGCTATCCCGGTTATGTCTCTGCATAACTCTAGCTTGTCCCGATCATCGTTCCTTTGTTGACATGTCGGTTGTTGTGTCTCTGCACAGCACACTTCACTGCATCTCTGTACAGTATTCTCTTGCTATGTCTCTGCATAGTACAATCCACTGTGTCTCTGCACATTAATCTTCTGTTGTGTCTCTGCACAGTTTTGATGCCATGGTTTCCACCCATTGTTCCTCAGTGCCTTCTTGCCTTTGGGAAACTCTCTGGCTCCCCCACATCAGTAAGCAGAATATATTCGGATCCCGGATATCTGGTTGATGGAATCCTGCCTCGCTCAGATCTTCTTGTCTGAGGTCCACTGGTTTCAGGAGGTCTATCATCATCCATCTCTGTGAATGATCTTGTAGCTTCTAGTGGAGTGGGTTGCGGCTCCCCCTGCTCAACATTTTCTTCTGTAATCTCCGATGGAACAGGTTGTGTCTCCCCCTGCTCAACATCCTCATTTGCCTCCTCTGGTTCTGCTTCTGGAATTTCCTCGTGCACCATATCTGTGGCCAATTGTGCTGGTGCTGAGTCTGGATTTCTGTCGGCACTGGAATTGGAAGACATTCTGGGCATTTCAATGTCTTCAATTGTTCGGTCTTCAAGAAACTCTACTTCCTGACTTCTGATGACCATCTTTTCCTTCGGATCCCATAGTCTGTATCCAAATTCTTCATCTCCATGGCCTATGAATATATATGAAGTTGTCATTGCATCGAGCTTCTTCCCGAGCTCATTGGATACATATACAACAGCTAAACAACCGAATACTCTAGGGTGAGTGTATGAGGGATTCTTACCAGACTACACTTTCTCCAGAATCTCCAAGTTCAACAGTTCAGATGGTGATATGTTTATCAGGTAACAGACAGCACGAACAGCTTCTCCCCATAATGGCTTTGGCAGCTTAGCCATACTGATCATTTCTCTGACTTTCTCCATAATGGTGCGGTTCATTCTCGCAGCGACACCATTATGTTGTGGTGTGTATGAAACAGTTCTCTCATGTCGAATCCCGGTGTCTCATGCAGTAGGCTTCGAACCCTCTGGAACTGTACTCGCCTCCATCGTCTGTGTGAAGGCATTTCAGCTTCTTCCCTGTTTCATGCTCTACCATGGCGTGGAACAGCTTGAACTGATCTAGGACATGATCATTCGTCTTGAGGAAATACACCCAGATTTTCCGTGAAGCATCATCGATGAAAGTCAGAAAATACTTGTTACCGCCTAATGAATCAACCTCCAAGGGACCACAAACATCAGAGTGCACCAGACTTAGCAACTCTGATATTCTCTCTGAAGAGAAATCAAATGAGACTATGCGTTGCTTACCAATCGAGTAGTGGTTGCAAGGACCTCGTGCAGCATCCTTGGTAAGCTCCTTCTTGTTCAGGGTAGACAACCCTCTCCCACTCATATGTCCGAGTCTCCGGTTCCACAGATTTTGAGAAGCCTATTTTTCAGCTACATTGAGGCTGTCTGCACAAATATTCACATGAGTCTTGTATAGTGCACCGCAAGTATGTCCTCGGGCGACAACCATGACACATTTCGTCATTCTCCATGTGTCATTTCTGAAGTGATTTTCATAGCCCTGTTTGTCAAGAGCTATCCCAGAGAGTACATTCAGCCGAAGTTTTGGAACATGCATGACATCCTTCAAGGTCAATGTACACCCGACATTGTCCGCAACTGAATATCACCCATTCCTACTATCCCAGAGGAACTGATATTTCCCATCTTCACTGCTCAAAGTCTCCTTTGCTTGTATGTTGTGAAGAAATCCATGTGAGGAGTGACGTGATAGGATGCTGCAGTATCTACCACTCACTCAACATCTTGGGTTGCGTTGTGAAGGCATGTCTCTTCCTGTATGGAGCATATTGCTACATCTGCTTGGACAACGACCAGTGTCTCTCCTTCGTCATTCTTCAGCTGGTGATTGCCTTGTCCCTGCTCTCGTTGCAGTTTTCGGTAATTCTTCTTTAGGTGGCCTACAATGCCACAATGGTAGCACTTATAGGTAGGCTTCCTTCCATCTGAGGATCTACCCCTGTTTGTGCTTATGCCTCTCTCTCTGTCTCTTCCTTGATGTCTTCCTCGAGTCTCTGTGACGAAGGCTTCTGTATGTTCTGAGCCAACATCTTTTCTCCTGGACTCCTCATTCGACAGGGCATCTTTTACCATAGGCATGGTAACTTTACCTCCTGGAGCAGAATTGCTGAGAGTAACCACCAATGTCTCCCAGTTATCAGGAAGTGAACTGAGTAGTAAGAGGGCTTGTACTTCATCTCCCAGCTGCATGTCTACTGCAGACAACTGGTTCACCAGGCTCTGGAACTCGTTGGTGTGTTCAGCAACGGAAGTTCCACTATGTAGCTTCAAGTTCACCAAACGCCTCATTAACGGGGCTTTATTCTGAGCTGTCTTGGCCTGAAACATGTCTTCCAGCTTTATCCACATCCCGTAAGCATCCGAATCCTGTGCTACGTGGTGGAAGACACTGTGACCGATCCACTGCCTTATCTGACCCAAAGTTCTGTTGTTGAGTTTATTCTAGTCATACTCCTTAACAGACTCTGATTTCACTCCCTTCAACTCGATGACATCAAACAAATCTTTGCTATGCAAAAAATCTATCATCCGAGGTCTCCAGAGGGAGTAATTAGTTGCAGCCAGTTTAATCATTGCACCAGAAGACGAATCTCCAATTTCCATTTTAAATTTTAAAGTTTAAAATATAAATACAATAAAATTGGGGCTGAATTTCACAAATCCGAGGTCACCGTTGCGTCCGGAACGGTCGAAAATGGTGGAATAGACACTTCGTTGGTCTAAATCCGACACATGGGCTGATTTGTAAATTCCTAAAAGTTATGGGGCAAAACTATAAATTTCAAAACTTCAGGGGTCTAAATGAAATTTACCAGGATGATGACGTGGCACTGCTGACGTGTCAAGTGGGACCGGTTTGCTGACGTGGTAGACACGTGGCGCTGACGTGGCGGCTGACGTGTCTGCTGACTGGGCGCTGACGAGGTGCTGACTGTGCGCTGACGGGGCGTGATGTGGCGATGATGTGGCGGCCACGCGGATCGTCTTCAACCTTCAGCGCGCGTGAGGCACGTGTCTGCGACTGGCGGCGCGTGGGCATTCTCTGCCTGGCGCGTGCGGAGGCAGTGGACGTCGGTTCGGTCGCCGGAAAATACCACCGTGCTCGTCTCGACGTGAACTAGTTGATGGTACCCTCAAAATGAATTTTTGACAACTTTTCCGGAACTGGAATTTTCTGAACCAAACTCCGTTCTTCGGTTTTTCGATCCCAATGAAGAACCAAAGCTCTGATACCACTTGTTGTGATTCACCGATCACTTTAGAGGTTATTTGAGGAAAAACCGAATTGTAATTTTATTACTACAAGAATAAAATTCAAGTTTACAACTAGAAACTTAACAAAAAACCTCACACACTCTCAAGCTCTCTACTTGGAGCTTACACACACTTTGGGATTATGATAACTGAGCTCTAAGGCTCATTTTATAATGTCCAAACCGCGTGCTACAGTAACACGCGGTTTGACAGCTTCTGCCAGCTTCTCATTTGGCAAGTTGAAGATGTCTTCATCATGCTTTCGGTGGAAAGCATGCCAGCTGCATTTGGTGCATCTCTATGCATGTTCTGCATGCATGTGAACCAACATTTATATTAATGGTTGCATAAACTATTAGATTCATGATTATGTTAACTAAGAGAATTATTGTGGTGCCTTCGATGATAATTATTTTTTCATTAATGATAATTCTTGAAATAAGAAGAAAGAAAGAATTATATGAGAATAAATGAGAAATCTATATTCTTCTCAATTTTTATATATAATATTAGATTATTCAATCCATAATCATTGCCTCATTAATGGCAGCAAAATACAAGTAACTCTTAGTGATATTAACAAGATAAATAATAGAAAATTTTAAGATAAAAATAGAGTTAGAGATTATGGTTTACAAATAAAGGAAAAGAATTATAGATAGTGAAATTGAGAGATTAGTTTGGAGATGGTGATAGGAGAGAGAGAGAATATATAAGGATGGGTTAGAGAGAGAGAGAGATGCATAAAGGGTAATATTGAAATTTTATAATTTTAATTTTAATTTCATAATAATGAATGTATTTTTAATAGGGAGGATTTGGTGGGTTGGAGCTTATTTTATAAGCCGGCCATTTAATTTTCTCTGAGTAAGATAATGATGTGTAAGAATTTTGGTTCTCATCAAAAAATAAATAGAAAAATAATATGGCATCTACTCTTTAAATAATGTAGTTGGGTGGCACCTCCTCTGCTTATCTATAAGGCAAGAGGATCGGAGTTTTTCAAGAATTTGTGAGAGTAATATTAAAAAATGAAAAAAAACATTTAATAATATCAAAATCACTTGTGTCTCTGAGCATATTGTTGCAAAGGCAGCGGCAGTGTTGGAAATTCTTTTAATATTATTTAAAGGATGAATATGTCTTTTAGATGAGAGTGGTGCATGAAAGGGGTACAACCTTTTGGAGGGTTGCACTCCACCCCAAGAAGTGCCATATTGGTACCCTTCCATGCCTTATAAAAGAGGCAATATGTCCAATTTCAGTAAGGGACATAAACATCTGAATCTTAAAGTCATATTTTCATTGTTTTAGAGAGAGAGTTCCACCAATTTCCAAGTTTAAACACTTGTTAAGGAGTGCTCCTTGAACAAGAAACATCCAATGAATCATGGGAGAACATTGGCCATTTCGAATCCGTAGAGCACCAGAGACGGAGGCTAATAAGTTCTTAAGGACAGAGAATCATCTCGACTTGGACCTTTGAAATCAGATTTTTCTGGTTCTTAAAATAATTTAGGGTTTTGTATATTAGATCTACTTTAGTATTTTTGGTTGTGATCTGTTTATTTGCATGTTATTCTACTGTTTAATGACACAAATCTTACCACAATCTTAAGAACTTATTATTAGTGTTGTTAGATAATAAATCACATGCGTAGTTAAGAAAATATCTGAGAAAAATACGGTATGTGCATGAAAAATATGTAGGACGTTCGAACGCCCGACGAATGTGAAGGCAAAAATCTGAAAATTAGTAAGAACGTTCGAACGCGTCTTCAAACGCAACTCGAACGCAAGCCTTCTGCCTAAGAACGTTCGAACGTGTCTTCAAATGTAAATCGAACGCAGACCTTTAGACTTAGTTCGTTCAAACGCGTCCTAGACGCAACTCGAACGCAAACTCTCTGGAATTATTCCGTTCGAATGCGTTCTCGAACGCTATACGAACGTGAACTCTCTGGAAACATTCTGTTCGAACACGTTATCAAACGCTACACTAACGTGAACTCTCTGTAACACTTCGTTCGAACGCATTCTCGAACGTACACACACTGGACAGTCTCGTTCGAATGTGGATATGAATGCGACACTAACGAATTAGTCCTATAATTGTCATAAACTGCAAAGACTTGGATTAATTTAAGTGTTAATAATATTGACTTAATAAATCATATACTGAAACACAATAATCTTGGTAGTATAGATTTAAGTTATTATTAGGGTGCTCAATTATCACAAGCATACACATAGTGATAAAGTTAAATATTGATTGTGTGTTGCATACTTGGGTGAGAATTTAAAGTGTAATCATACACAAGTAATTCCATCCAATTTTGATTGACACTTACACATATATCTACACATATCGATTTTGTATTGTGAAATTGTAAGTGAAATACTAAAGTTGAATTGCTAAGAGATTCTGTTGAGAAAGTGTTTAAGGATATTCTGTCAAAAGGCGATAAGAGCCTAAGTGGTCATGGACTTAAATGGCTACTCCAGACCCCTCTCGTCCTCTGGGAATATTCTTTATCTACTTGTCATAAGAAACCTTAGTCGGAATTCAAAGACTTGTGTTTATTGGTACTTCTGTCCAATAGAACAACAAGTGGAAACTTGATATATCACTTGAACAAGATCATTTGTTGATCGTTGTGCAAATTGTCTTTTGTAGACTAATTGACTCTTGTTGGTTTTCCAGTTACATATGGCTAGCGGAAACATCATAGTACCGATCTCTCATGGAGAAAAACCGGAGAAGTTTGGTGGGGCAAACTTCAAACAGTGGCAGAGCAAAATGTTTTTCTACCTGACAACTCTCCAGTTGGCTGATTTCCTCAAAGATCCTCTGGGTCCTGTGGAGGGTGAATCAGAAACAGCCAAGGAACTGAGAGAACAGACATGGCTGTCTGGAGACTTCCTGTGCAAGAACTACCTTTTGGGTGGGCTTGACAATACCATGTACAATGTATACCAAGACATGTCTTTTGCGAAGATTCTCTAGGAATCTCTCGAGAAGAAATACAAAACCGAGGATGCGAGTCAAAAGAACTTTGTCGTGGGTAGGTTCCTGGACTACAAGATGGTAGATTCAAGAACAGTGATGTCTCAGTTGGGTGAACTGCAGTTGATCATTCATGAAATACTGGATGAAGGTATGAAACTCTATGAGACGTTTCAGGTTGCCACTATAATTGAAAAGTTGCCTCCATCATAGAAGGATTTCATGAGCTATCTGAAACACAAGAAGAAGCAAATGTGCCTTGAAGACCTTGGAGTTTGATTGAGAATCGAGGAGGACAACATGATGTCCGAGAAGGCCAGCTACAAGACTATGGAGTCTAAGGCCAACATCATTGAAGGTGTGAAGGGTAGCAAGAAGATGAAGAACAGTGGAGCTGATTCTTCCCAAGCAAATAAGAAGTTCAAGGGGAAATGCTACAACTGTGGAAAGAACGGTCATATGGCAAAGGACTACAGAAACAAGAAGTCTCAAGACAAGGGTAAGAAAAAGAAAAATGAGGCCCATGTCACTGAAGGTGAGCAGCTGACTGATGAGATCTCAGAGATGAAACTATCAGCAGTGGTAACCGAAACCAACATAGTTGGGAATCCGAGAGAATGATGGGTAGACACTGAGACTACTTGTCATATCTGTACAAATAGCAAGATGTTTTCCTTGTATCATAAGGTCGATGGCGGCGATCATCTGACAATAGGAAACTCGTCCACCTCTCAAGTGTTTGGACAAGGCACAATGGTTCTGAAGATGACATCCGGAAATGAGCTTATATTGAATAATGTACTACATGTTCAAGATATTCGGAAGAATTTGGTCTCGGGCGCTCTCCTTAGTAAGGCTGTTTTTAAGTTTGTATTTGTTTGTGATAAATTTGTATTGACTAAAAATGATATGCATGTAGGAAAATGATACCTCATCGATGGCATTTTCAAACTCAATATAATGATTGTCAATCATGTTATTAATAAAACTAGTATTTCTGTTTATATTATTGAGTCACAAAATGCATGGCATTAGAGGTTAAGACATGTTAATTATGAGACAATGCGTAAATTAATTAACATGGACCTTATACCTAAATTTATAATTGATAGCCAACATAAATGTAAGGCATTTGTTGAAGCAAAAATGCATAGAACATCATTTCATTCTATTGAACACAGTTCTGAATCCTTGGAGCTTATACATACTGACTTGTGTGCTATGGATGTTGTGCAAACGAGAGGCGGTAAAAAGTACTTTGTCACTTTTCTCGATGATAGCACAAGATTCTGCTATGTGTATTTGTTGAGGAGCAAAGATGAAGTTATTGAGAGCTTTATACACTATAAGAACGAAGTTGAAAATCAAATTGACAAGAAAATCAAAAGAATCAGGAGTGATAGAGGTGGTGAATATTTTTCACCATTCGGTGAATTTTGTTCTGTGCACGAAATTATTCACGAAACCACTGCTCCTTATTCTCCTCAACAAAACGAGATTGCTGAGCGCAAAAATTGAACGTTGAAAGAAATGATGAACGTCATGTTGACAAGTTCTGGTTTACTCCAGAACTTGTGGGGGGAAGCCTTGCTTTCCGCGAACTTTGTTCTAAACAAGCTTCCTCACAGAAGATTGGACAAGACACCATATGAGTTGTGGAAATGTCATATACCTTCCTACAAATACCTAAAAGTGTGGGGGTGTCTTGCCAAAGTGATAGTTCCTAAACCTAAGAAGGTTAGAATATGACCTAAAACTGTTGACTGTATATTCATTGGATATGCTCGCAACAGTAGTGCGTATCGATTCTTGGTACACAAGTATGAGATTCCTGACATCAATCCGAATATGATAATTGAGTCAATGAGTGCGACATTTTTTGAAGAGACGTTTCCTTGAAATGAAAGACAAAGAACTGAGTTTCTCAAAAGAATTATTGATACTGTCAAATATAGTGATCAAGTTGACCAAGAGTCAGATCAACGTGCAAATGTTGAGACAATAGAACTTAGACGTAACAAGAGAGCTAGAACGTCTAAGTCGTTTGGTCTCGATTTTCTGACATACTTGTTAGAAAATGAACCTCAAAGCTACAAGGAAGCAATGTCTTCTCCAGATGCACCTTTGTGGAAAGAGGCTATCAACAATGAGATTGATTCCATCATACAGAACCATACTTGGGAGTTTGTTGATCTTCCTCCAGGTTGTAAGCCATTGAGCTACAAATGGATATTCAAACGGAAGATGAAATCAGATGGATCAATAGATAAGTACAAGACTAGGCTTATCGTAAAAGGTTATAGACAAAATGAAGGCCTTAATTACTTTGACACTATTCACCAATGACTCGCATCACATCGATAAGAATTCTCATTGCCATAACATCTATATTTGGTCTTGAAATACATCAAATGGATGTAAAGACGACATTCTTGAATGGTGAATTGGATAAAGAGATTTACATGGAACAACCAGAAGGTTTCAATGTTCATGGACAAGAAAAGAAAGTGTGCAACCTTGTAAAATCCTTGTACGGATTAAAACAAGCGCCTAAACAATGGCATGAGAAATTTGACAAATAAATATTGTCAAATGGGTTCAAAACCAATGAGTGTGATAAATGTGTGTACACTAAATCAACTCAAAAGAGATATGTCATTATGTGTCTCTATGTAGATGATATGCTGATAATTGGTAGTAATCATTAAATGATTCAGTCTACCAAGAAAATATTATCCAACAGATTTGAAATGAAGGATTTAGGTGTTGCTGATGTGATCATAGGAATCAAGATTTCTAGGACATCAGAATGATATATATATTATCTCAGACTCATTATATTGAGAAGATACTTGAGAAATATAACAAAGAAGATCTAAATGTGGCTAGAAGTCATGTAGACCTAACTCTTCATCTATCAAAGAACACTGGTTCAAGCGTTTCGCAATTAGAGTATTCGAGAATCATCGGAAGTCTGATGTATCTCACGAATTGCACACGACCTGATATCGCTCAAGTTGTGAACAAGCTTAGCAGATATATGAGCAATCCAGGACATAACCATTGGAAAGCCATAATAAGGGTTTTGAGGTATCTGAGAGAAAGTTCAAAGTATGGGCTACACTATGAGAGATATCTTGCTGTTCTAGAGGGATACAACGATGCTAACTGAGTATATAATATAGTGGATTCCAAATCTACGAGTGGATTTATCTTCACACTTTGTAGTACAACCGTATCATGGAAATACTCGAGGCAAACATGTATTGTTCGGTCTACTATGGAATCAGAGTTCATAGCGTTAGATAAAACAGCGGAATGACTTCGAAACTTCCTAGAGGATATTCCTAGTTGGCCCAAACCGGTGCCAGCGATAAGCATACATTGTGACAGCCAATCGACTATTGAGAGAGCCCAAAATACAATGTATAATGGTAATTCTCGACACATACATCGGAGACATAATAACATACATCAACTGCTCTCAAGTGGCATAATATCGATCGATTATGTTAAGTCTAAGGAAAACCTTACGGATCCACTAACTAAAGGTTTACCTAGAGAGCGAGTTGAGAAGTCATCGAGGGGAATGAGCTTGAAGCCTATAAATTAAGAATTGTCACTGTGGAAACCCAACCTAGATGTCTGGAGATCCCAAGATCTAGGTTCAAAAGGGACAACTGAAACTTTATGCAATTCAAAACAAGCACTGAAGAGTTTTGTACTTTCCCATTCCGATAATGACGCTGAGTGCTGTCTGTCAAGGTTAGGATAAATTAAGGCTTTTAATGATCACTATATTAGGAGATGAGTCCTAATGGGGGTAAAGACAGATTACTCTTAATAGTAGATCACCTATTTCAAGTAAGAAGTGATGCCGCTTCCATGGGAACTTTTAAAGGCGGGTTACCCTAAAGTACTTGATGAATCCAGGACCGTTGTTCAGGGCCAAAATGAACACAACCGTAGAACGGAAAACTGGTCGAATTAACGCTGTGTGTTGGCAATTGTCTTGGTTTACACCAACGACAGAACAGTTCAAGACTATGGGTCACTGGTTTTCCAAGTAAATCCGATTTTCATTCACTAAGAAAGGTTCAAGGCGAAAGCTACCTATTTCGATGCAGTTTTAGTTCATGGTAACTCTCTCAAGTGTCTGCATGAATATTTGAAGAATTGTGGAGGATTGTTGGAAATTTTTCTAATATTATTTAAATGATGAATATGTCTTTTGGATGAGAGAGGTGCATGGGAGGGGTACAACCTTTT
This sequence comes from Zanthoxylum bungeanum, assembly GCA_019454045.1. NCBI lineage: Eukaryota > Viridiplantae > Streptophyta > Magnoliopsida > Sapindales > Rutaceae > Zanthoxylum > Zanthoxylum bungeanum. Next base: position 91,211 of record SKCR01044089.1, read on the forward strand.
GGAGGGTTGCACCCCACCCCAAGGGGTGCCCTATTGGCACCCTTCCATGCCTTATAAAAGAGGCACCATGTCCAATTTCAGTCAGGGGCAGAAACATCTGAATCTTAAAGTCATATTTTCATTATTTTAGAGAGAGAGTTCCACCAATTTCCAAGTTCAAACACTTGTTAAGGAGTGCTCCTTGAACAAGAAGCATTCAAGGAATCCTGGGAGAACATTGGCCATTTCGAATCTGTAGAGCACCAGAGACGGAGGCTAATAAGTTCTTAAGGACATATAATCATCTCGACTTGGACCTTTGAAATCAGGTTTTTTTTGTTCTTAAAATAATTTAGGGTTTTATATATTAGATCTACTTTAGTATTCTTGGTTGTGATCTGTTTATTTGCATGTTATTCTACTGTTTAATGACACAAATCTTACCACACAACTTGAATCCGCAGTAGTTGTAGTGGTGATTTTGGGGATCTGATGGATAAAAAAGTGTAATGTAGTCAAGATTAATGTGGATGCAGTGATGAATAGTAAATCGAGGGTTGCAGCTCTTGGAGTTGTTTGTAAAGACAGTAAGAGTAGGGTTATATCGGCGGCATCCAAATTGATTTTATTTGGCTTGTCTTGGGCTAAGTGAATGATCGTGATTTTATATCGCACGCATTGTTCGAGTAATATAATAATTATTAGTCGGATATCGTATCGATATAATTTATTATTTCTTTTATTAATATTAAAACCAACTTACTTAAATTAAAGTAAGCTATTGGTTGCGAGAGAGATTGATTAATATAAAATTATTTGAAATATTAAATAAAAAGCGAACAATAATTTTGAAGATAAAATTTATATGTGAGAAGAACTTAGGATTGTAACTTCGCTTAAGCACGCAAACAACGAGCTTATCACTATTCATTTAATTAGATTGTTGTTATGAATTATTAACGTAGAACGACGTTCTAAGAACGCTGTAATATTTACAAATCTCTTCGATGATCAAGTAAATATATTCGGATTAAACCAATTAACTATATGTCTATATTAATTAATTTAAACCAAAACCATTAAGGTCGGGTTCTATGCTACACATGTCCTGCAGGTATATTTATATAATGTAGTGAAATCTATTCAACAGGACTAGACCATGTGCTATTATTTTCACGGCTAACCCAAATTCCCTTTGATGAGTTTTTATGGATTTACCACGGATATTCTATTGTTGGCCAAAAAAATAAAATATACATCTAAGCAAAAAAAAATAAAAAATAAATAACAAACCCAAGAAAATAAAAAAATGTAACTTAATTAAAGAATATGCTTAATATCTATTACAACCACATATGAATAATTTAGCTACTCATGATATTCATAAAAACGTACTAATCATTGATACAAAATAAAAACTCATAAAGATAAAGTTAGATAGAAAATAAAAGAAAGAACTCTCGTTTGCAGTATTCGTTTTCAATATCCAGCACCGGTTGAAGCACGTGTTATCACCTTACTTTAGGCGTTTTTCTATGATATGAGACTCCAAAATTGTATTATGAGGCTTCTCTTTAGGATTTTGGGACGGACTTGCTTATATAAAAGTTATTAGAAGCTTTCATTCTTAAGAAATTTATTAAAATACTGATTTCGGGCATATTGGCACGCTAATGAGGAGCCATTGGTGCGCCAATGTGTGGTAGCATGCATTCCTCCATATCCAAGTCTCTATTGGCACACCATTGGGCGCACACCATTGGGCTCTTGCTGGTGCGCCAATGGGGACTAGAATGCACTCCATGACTTCAAGTTAAATTTTCACCATGATAAAGTCAGATTTAGTTTCCGGCATAAACTATAAAGTTGTAGATAATTGAGTATAATTTTCAATGCAACTTGATCACTCATTTCGGCATCGTATGACATAACTAAAATAAAAATAAAAACTGTATAAATTAAGAGGTCATTGGTGCAAATCATATTGATTTGTTAATGTTTCAAATCCATGTCTTTCCATATGTATCTCATCATATAAAAATACAAGGAACATATTAAAACACTCAAGAAACTCAAATTAACTTACAAAATGTAAGATTTAGGGGTGGTAAATATATTATATTGACCGCTCAACAATAAACAGATTTTTTAGATGTTATTATTGAATCCAACTCTAAAAATATTATTGACTTGATAGAAGGAAAGTCTGTGAGTCTTTTGGAAATCGATTCTCTGATTATGGATATCTAGAATGCAGTAAAAGACTTGAGTAAAGTTTCAATTTATGGCTCGAGCCTATATTGTTACTGCTCATAAATTAGCAAAGGTTGCTTGAAATAGTAATTTGGAAGGTGTATGGAGGGGAGATATCTCTTCGAATATCCTGTACAATCTTTATTCGTCTTAATGAATATCCTTAACCTTTTCCAAAAGAAAAAAATCTCTTATATTTCATGAATTAGATTAGTGTGAAAGCTATAAATTCATATCAGTGCTAATTTGAATTATATTACTTTTTTTTTTATAATTTTATATTATTCATAAATTAATAATAATGAACGTTAAAAAATTAATTAAATATAAATTTTTATTAAAATAATTACATAACATAAATGATAAAAAGTCAAACACAAAATTCAATTCAATACTGAATTCAAATTCAAAAATTATTTATTTGTTACATATTTTAAGTATATGAATGAAATATTGTTGAGGAAAATATCCCACATCGGCTGAGATAAATAATTAAACTCAAAATAAACATTGGACAACCCTCAACTCTCAAGCTGACTTTTGGGTTGAGTTAGACCCATGAATTTCAATATGGTATCAGAACCACACTCATGCACGGGTGGGCCCACACTACCTGTCCACGTGACATGAACCAGACAAAAGACTGGTTTGCACGTTAGGGGGAGTATTGAGGAAAATATCCCACATCGGCTGAGATAAACAATTAAATTCAAAATATAAACATTGGACAACCCTCAACTCTCAAGCTGGCTTTTGGGTTGAGTTAGGCCCATCAATAAATATCAACTTGATCAATTGTGGTATTATTGAGATCAACAAAGGCAAATATGGTATGAAAAATTGAATAGATTATTAAGCTTTCAAATTGTAATGAAATGTCTTCAAAGTTACACAAATAAGCCTAATCACATCTAATGACAAAACCCCATTTAAAAAAAAAAGAAAAAAAAAAGAAAAAGAAAGTTTCTTCACATAGAGTGAGCGTGCAAACACGACATAGACAAAGCGGACCCCGTTACAAGGGACAAATGGTCGGTTGGTGATTTGATAATTCCCTCTAAAGCAAACAAAGCAAAGCAAAAACTCAAATTCATTCATTTCTCACAAATTTGCCAAAACCAAATTACATTTCATAATTAATTTCTCTTGAGTCAGATGAGGAAACTTTGTCCGAATTTTGATCGTGAAGATGGGCTGGAGACAGTCCTGGAGGTGCCAATTCCTGAAGAAATGTTCACAAGCAGCAACAACAAGAACAAGAACGATACTATTACGCAAAGATCATGGCAAAATATGAAGACATGGATGAAGCCACACAGTGAAAGATCTTCATCTGCATCTATGACAGCTCTCTTTGGAGGCAAAAATACTGAGATCCAGCTCTTGCTCGGCGTCGTTGGAGCTCCATTGATCCCTCTTCCTATTCCTTCTTCTGATGATCATGATCATCACCCCATCAACAAAACCACACAAGATCACCCCATTGTAAGTTTAATTAATTCTCAATTAATTAAGCAGGCTCTGTCTGTGTCTGTCAGAGCCTTAATTATTTAAAATATTGAATGATGGAACTGCAGGAGGCTTCAATGGCGAAGTACATAGTGAAACAATACATAGCAGCAGTGGGAGGAGAAAAGGCATTGAATTCGATAGAGAGTATGTATGCAATGGGGAAGGTGAAGATGGCAGCATCAGAATTTTGTGCAGGAGAAGGGAGTCATTTGAATGATAAGTTGATGAAAACGAGGAACTTCAAAAACGGCGTCGTCGGAGGCGAGTTGGGTGGATTTGTAGTGTGGCAAAAGAGGCCTGATCTTTGGTGCTTGGAGCTTGTGGTTTCTGGCTGCAAAATTAGTGCCGGAAGTGATGGCAAAGTTGCCTGGAGACAGACTCCATGGCACCATTCTCATGCCTCTAGAGGCCCACCCAGGCCCCTCAGGCGACTTTTACAGGTATTTTGTCAATAATTTAAAAGCTTAATTATCATTAATGTTTAAATCAACATAATTTTTTAGGGAAAATAATACCCAATTATTATCATACGGATTGTTATAACAACACTTTTGTTTTTTTAGATTCAGAACTGAAAATTAAAAATTAAATTATATTAGTATTTGGCAACTCTGAAATTTTATTACTTTTGCACTGTATTTGTTGGCTTTTGTGCTTTAGTGTGCTTTATTTTTTGGTCTTTAATCTAGCTGGATGGTACCGTTTAAGTTTTCAAACTCTTGAATCATTTTTTTCTTAATTATTTTGTGTTCTTTTGACTTCTTCTAAAGATGGGCAAGGGATTGAATAACATATTCACTTTGTCTAATTGATTTGCCCCATTTCTTACTCCACTTTGAGCTCTGGCCCACTAGTGTTATCAAGTTCTAAACTCCCTGTAATATGATCATCATCTTTGGTCTACCATCATTAATTTAAGGGAAAAAAATTATTTTCTTGGCTTGTACAAGGAATCATGATGATGATGATGCTTAAAAATTACTCAATACTTGTTTTTTTTTTGGGTCTCAACAGGGTCTTGATCCAAGGTCAACAGCAAATTTATTCTCAAATTCAGTACTTTGCATTGTGGAAAAAACAGTGAACAATGAAGAATGTTTCATATTAAAAGTGGAAGCTGAAGCCTCAGCATTAAGTGCAAGAAGCACTAGCAATGTGGAGATAATTCGGCACACAGTTTGGGGATACTTCAGCCAAAGAACAGGCTTACTAGTCCAACTAAAAGACTCTCATCTCCTCAGAATCAAAACCCCAGGAAATGGTAACAGCATCTTCTGGGAAACAACAATGGAGTCATTGATTCAGGATTACAGATTCATTGATGGCATTAACGTCGCCCACGCTGGTAGAACTTCAGTCTCATTGTTCAGGTTTGGTGAGAATTCTGAGAGCCATACAAGGACTAAAATGGAAGAAATTTGGACTATTGAAGAAGTTGATTTTAACATTAAGGGATTATCTATGGACTGTTTCTTGCCTCCTGGTGACTTAATGATAGAAGAAGATCAACGATGTGATGTTGTAACAAGTCATGCAAAGTTGCCGTTCAAGATTAGAGCTGCTTCTTTCAGGGTTAGTGCTTCAAAAGTTGTTGCCATTGATGCTGAGTATTCAGATGACAGCACTGAAGCAGATGATGATTGATGACAAGTTTTTAATCTATTTTCAATTTTTGTACATATATATACAGTGACTCTCTCTCCCCTCTCTCTCTCTCTATATTTATTTCTTTTTGGATAACTGGGGTGTCCGGGCTAGCTTAAGCACACCTCGACTAATTCCCGGGACTTGTGCCCCTTGCCCTCAGAAGTTTCTGGCTTTTCACACCAGCGGGCATGACCCCGAGAAAATACATCTAGTGGGATTCGAACCTTGAATCTGAGAGTGAGCAAACCACTCAAGCCCAAAGCTTTTACCACTTAGGCAACCCCTTGAGATTCGCTCTATATATATATACACATATATGTATTTTCAGTTTTAGTCATACATAAAAGTTGATTGAATCTAAGTTTTGAGTTTTGATATCAACCTTGTTCGTCTTAATTTGATGTCACAATCTATCTTAAGCTGAAATTTTGTACGGAGTTTTCTACGAATAACGATTGATAATTAAATATTAATTTTACATTATTATTAAAATATGTTTGAAAAACTTAAATAAACTTAACTTAATGATAGATTCAAATTCATTTATTGAGAAACGAGACTCTCAAATATTTTTGTTAGGTCCAAAATATTGGGTGGTCGATGGAAAATAATCAATCATCCATTGACGGTCCACATACTACAATAGACGTAAAAAATTTCCATTGAAAATTTGGTCGTGACAAGCTTAAATAGTGACAAAATAAAGAGTTCACACAAGGGCCACTAAATCAATGTCCATTATTATTTTAATATATATATATATGATAAAGGAGAATGGTGTTGGAGGAAAGAGAGTGCATCCAACGGCTCTCTTTATGTGGCTTAATTAACGGCTCAGATCATTTCATTGGTAATTGGAGGAAAGAGAGTGAATTGATTGATGGAAATGGTTAAAAAATAAAAAGTTAAAATAAAATCATTTAATTATGTAACACCGTGCCGTAGGCACGGGCCAAATACTGGAACACCGTATCGTAGACACGAGCATCATTTAATTAAAAAATAAAATCATTTAATTCTGTAACACCGTGCCATGCCGTAGGCACGAGCATCATTTAATTAGAAAATAAAATCATTTAATTCTGTAACACCGTGCCTTAGGCACGGGCCAAATACTGTACCACCGTGCACCGTGCCGTAGGCACGGGCATCATTTAATTAAAAAATAAAATCATTTAATTCTGTAACACCGTGTCGTGCCGTAGGCACGGACATCATTTAATTAAAAAATAAAATCATTTAATTCTGTAACACCGTGCCGTAGGCACGGGCAAAATACTGTAACATCGTGCCGTAGGCACGGGCAAAAACTAGTCTATATAATAAAGGAGAATGGTGTTGGAGGAAAGAGAGTGCATCCAACGGCTCTCTTTGTGTGACTTAATTAACGGCTCAGATCATTTCATTGGTAATTGGAGGAAAAAGAGTGAATTGATTGATGGAAAAGGTCAAAATTTTCAAATTAAAAAATAGAAAGTTAAAATAAAATCATTTAATTCTGTAACACCGTGCCGTAGGCACGGGCCAAATACTGTAACACCGTGCTGTAGGCACGTGCATCATTTACTTAAAAAATAAAATCATTTAATTCTGTAACACCGTGCCGTAGGCACGGGCCAAATACTGTAACACCGTGCACCGTGCCGTAGGCACGAGCATCATTTAATTAAAAAATAAAATCATTTAATTCTGTAACACCGTGCCGTGCCGTAGGCACATACATCATTTAATTAAAAAATAAAATCATTTAATTATGTAACACCGTGTCGTAGGCACGGGCAAGAACTAGTGTATATATATATATATATATATATATATATATATATATATATATATATATATATAAAATTTAAAATTAATTAATAATAATATAGAAAAAATTATTAATTAATATTTATCATATATGTATTAGATGGATAAATTGAATGCGACATATAAGTTTTTTCTGGGATTAGTGGGATTTTAGCAAAGGCCATGAGATTAGTTGGTAAATCCCCCAAAGACGTGGCTTGGTGGTGTAGTGTTCAAGATCTCACCTTAAGGTCTTGAGAGTTCAAATCTAGAGAGTGCGTTTCTTGTAAGAGCCTGAGATAACCGGAGATTTTAATTACTCCGCTTAAGCCTGTAAGAAATCGTTTGACAGCTAAATTTCCAATAATTAAAAAAAAAAAAGAAGATTAGTTGGTAACTGATAGGTTTTATTCGAGACAAACCTACAAATCTCCAATTGTTAGCTAATAATTCGAGTGGAAGCTAACCAAACACTCCAAAACCTTTGAGAGCTATTTTGTTAAAAATGATTGTTATCTCATAATGGCTTCTTAGTACAATTTTTATAGCCAAGTGATGGCTTTACAAGAGTTACTAACTACTAACTAACTTTACTTAATCTTTCCTAACTAATTGCAGCTAATTAACTAACTCTTGATATGTAACATTGCCTTCCCCATCAAAAGGACCTTGTCCTCAAGGTCGAAGTTAGGGTATGAAGCTTGAAGAGTAGCCATTACCCTTAACCATGCCTGCACAATAATTGCAATCCAACAACACCATGCTCATATATTGACCAAGCATTGCTGTGTGGAAGGATCTTTCAATTTGGCTAACACTTCCGAAACAGTAGGGTGGCAAAGATGACAGCTATCTTCACGGAGTTGTGAAGCAAAGGTTGCCACTTGTTGGCAGAGGTTGACCTTTTGACAGAAATCTGCAGGTTGTGTGGTGGATATCTCCATGAAGAAGATGGGAGCATAATAGTCCACTAAGGTGATGCACTGCTCCTTGAAAGCAGGCAAACTGGAGCATGATAAGTGAAGCTTGTCCATAATCTCAGCTTGGGTTTTGTTTTCAGCAAAGTAATCAACTGCCTTGGCAGCAAATTCCTCACACAGTGTGCACAAATTGTCATTCCGGGCAAATTGTTCTACAAGTTGGCTTTCCTTCTCTTTCTCCTGCCTGCTTAACTGAAAGACAGATAACTCAGATTCTCCTAGTTGTCTGGCATCACAAGACCAGAAATCACCCAACAAAAGAAGAAACAACAGCCCAACTCTCTTTTCCATGGTATAATAGAGAAAGTGCCAACGCCTTTTGGTGAAAGTGCCAATGCCTTGACGAGGCTTGAGGTTATTTGAACCATCAACCACTTGTATGTTCCTGAAGTAACCAGCTTTGCCAAACCCTTCAGGAAAATGGCCACTTCCCATTTGTGTTGATGTGTGCTCACCATTTGGCTCCGAATTCACAACTTCACCTCCCCATTCAATCATCGAAGCACTGTCTGCTAAGTATGAGAACAAGAACGAAGGCCAGTAGCCTAACACACAGTCACTTCCAAATTGCATCCACCAATGCCCTTCAGTTGTATCCTTCCAGATAAGTATACTGATATCATATTGGGAATTTCTGTAGGCAGAAACATGAGAGATGCTCGATCCCATTGCTATTTCACTGTTGAGTTGAATGAAGCCTAAGCAAAGGAGATTGTAGCAACCAGTGGCTTGATATGCATCACTAGTCCAATAAGTGAAGAGCCTTGTGTTGTTATCACCATACAGATATGAACTGACCTGCCATCCAGCTTCAATGCTGTTAAGATCTTGACCAAATGAACCTTCCAAAATCCGAAGCTGAGACAAGCTAGACTCATTAGGCTGCTGAATTTTGGGTTCCCATACATTAATGGTGGCTTTGGCTCCATAGTACTTATCCCCTTCCACATAAGCTATTGCATGAAGAGAGAAACTATTTTCAGTGCTGCTGCTTTTCTGAGGGCAATTGCCCCACATCCACAGAGCTCCAATATCATCAATAGCCAGAGACATCATTCCTTCAACTTTGACTGAAGCAACAACCCCCACAAACTTGAGCTTTTCATAATCTGAGTTACCAGAATCACCAAACTTGACCGGAACCGGAAACAACTCATCGGATTCCGAACCGTTACCGACTCGCCCAAACATTCCTCTTCCCCATGAACACTGGCGCCCATCCTCGGTAACCAATTCACCCAACAACCCCACAATCGCCACATGTGGCGATGACTCGATAACTTGAGAGCCTATATAAGAAAAGATCCATAAAGAACCCAAATCTTGGATTGTATTCTTCTCCGGCATTTCATCGAACAGCTTCTGAACGTCTGCCATTTCTTCTTTTCTGGGAAAATTCTCAAACTTCTTCCTTTGAAACTCACTTAGGGCATGTAAACGTTGAGGAAATGCATCCGTTGAAGAGAATTTATTTGCAGCCGAAGTAGACGAAGATGAAGACGAAGCACCTTTATGACAATCAAAGCACAAGTTTTGATGAACGTGTTGCTGCCATGATGTTGAACTCAATTGAAATGTTATTGAACCCGAATCCTTCATTTTTACTTTCTTTTTATGTTCCTCATCCTCGGCTTTATATATTGTTGTATCTTGAACGATCTTTTCAGTATCCTTCTCTGAAAGCTTGCTATTGCCATTTGAGATAGTAATCTCATTTTTTGTGACGATGCTATTGCCATTCTCATTTTTCTTTTTCCCAAAAGCAATCTTGTTTTTTTTGAATCTTTCTTTATGTCGCACATTCTTCACAAGAATCTCAACGTCTTTACAGTTCTTGAAAAATGAATGCTTCAAAAACATCTCTGTCATTTCATCAAACATCTTATGTGCTTTATACATTTCGCCCTTCCTCAAACAAACTTCATGCTCCTGCCTTTGAAGCTTCATTTTGACCTTCTTCTTGTGTTCTTCCATCTCAATCTTGTGTCTTATTTCCTCTTGAAGCAGCCTGTTGAACTTCTCTTTTGAGAGCCTGCAATCATCATTTGGGATGGCAGTTGCGTTCCTCAGTCCGACGAATTGTAGTTACAATTATTATTACAATTATTACACGGTAATTGGGAAATCCGAATATGACAAAAATAAATTACAATTATCCTCAAACAGACCCTAACGGCGGACCCTGAGAGTAGACCCTGACGGTAGAGGCTGAAAGCGGAGGCTGAGGGCAGAGGCAGACCTTGAGAGCGGAGGCAGAGGCTGAAGGGCAGAGGCAGACCCTGAGAGCGGAGGCAGAGGCTGAAGGGCAGAGGCAGACCCTGATGGCAGATGCTGAAGGCAGAGGCTGAAGAGCTGAGGCAGACGCTCACAGCAGAGGCAGAGGCTGGCGAGCAGAGGCTGAGAGCAGAGGCAGACGCTCACAGCAGAGGCAGAGGCTGGCGAGCAGAGGCTGAGAGCAAATGCTGACGGCAGAGGCTGACGATCAGAGGCAGAGAGTTAGACCTTGAAATTGATGATCCAGAACCGAACCACTGCTACTTCACTTTCCCGAGGCTTGTTGATGACAACAATATCCTTAAAACAAATTCGTCCCCTACCGTAGGTGCAGCAGAACGTGAGACGATTGTTTCCCAGGATACAACGGAATACTGAACGAGTATGGGCACCACCAAACCCCGTTCCTAACGAACCACAAACAGTGTTTGAACTCTCCTTTAACAAAACAAAGAAAATGATATTTTTCTATTCCATATCTAGAAAACCAGAACTGATGTTGTTTATATAGAAAAAGAAAACACATCTCAATTAATAGAAATTAACTAGCCAATTAAATTTCATAAAGGGAGATGTTACACATTGTTGTAACCACTAAGCTAATTAAATTAGCACTAATGGAAATTAAACTATGTAACCACCAAGCTAATTAAATTAGCTGTTATGGAATTACAAAAGGCTTGGAAAAATTGTAGAGAATATTAAAAATTCGGTTGGGCCGGGCCTGCACATTTTGGTCCGGCATTCGTGTACGCAGGACACGCGGGTGCACACGAGCCAAGCTTGGTTCGGATTTGATTTGCACCCCCCCCCCCCCGCGCACGTAGAGAGAGCCTCTATCCTTACAACTCTTACCCATCTACATATGAGCAATCATATATAAGCTTAATATTCTCTCTATAGCTTTCCCATATGGGACAAGCTCACTTCTCTTTATTTTCCAACACCAATGAGTGAACTTTGAGCAACAATTTCTCATTCACCCAAGCACCATTTTAAGCATATGAATATACCATTTCGAAGTACTCACGGAGGAGTATCCGAATCATTCAATAAGAACCACTAACACGAAGTGGATCATGCTTAAAATTGAGCCTCAAAATGCTTACTCATAAGCATTTTTCCAACACGAATTTCATCCTCCGCTGTGTTGTTCAATTCTCCAAGATAGTTGTTATCATGGTCTCTTGGATGCTTACTTTCATGGTATGGATTCGGCATATCAGGCTGATTTTCTTTCACTGAAATTAGTTCTTGATCTTGGATAGTGGTTGGAAAATTTCTGAGCAGCAAACCTTCACAAGATTTGAACATCGAAACCAAAGATTGAAGCATATTGAGTGTGTCTTTTACTGTTGCGGCGGTTGCATCCACTATCTTTCCTCTTTCATTTATTTTCTGTTTCAAGATAGCTAATTGAGAAATAGTATTATCATTAGATTTCCCCATAATGGAATAAACTCTCAATGAAAGCACCAATTGATAGGTTTTATTCGAGACAAACCTACAAATCTCCAATTGTTAGCTAATAATTCGAGTGGAAGCTAACCAAACACTCCAAAGCCTTTGAGAGCTATTTTGTTAAAAATGATTGTTATCTCATAATGGCTTCTTATTACAACTTTTATAGCCAAGTGATGGCTTTACAAGAGTTACTAACTACTAACTAACTTTACTTAATCTTTCCTAACTAATTGCAGCTAATTAACTAACTCTTGATATGTAACAGTAACCTTATATTATAAATTTCAAATAAATCATATATCTTATTTAACCTTTCAATTTTTGATAGGATCTCAGGTTTAATTTGGGATTTGGAGTAAATCCTAAAAAACTTACGACTAAATATATAGTTTGCATGTCAAATGATACGTTATATATCTTTAACTGCCTTAGTAGAAGATTATAAAAAATTAGCAACTCAATATTATATCGAAATTTCTTTTCAGGAGTGATACATCAGATATGTTCCATTATTTGAAATATAAATTATATATTTTAATTAAATAAATATGAACAATGATAGTCACAATAAAATTAACACACAAAAAGACAAACAAGTTAATTTAGTTAAAAGATAAATCATTTTACTTTATAGATAATTTTGTATAAATATAATTATATTGTTATCATACTGATATTATAAGTGTATCACAGTCATGGAAACTCAAGCCTCTAGAGTCAAGACGAAAATAACTACATTCTATACATTAATCACTGGCATTATATATTTTGTTAGCTTTAATAAATTCAATAAGCTAAAATTGTGAGCTTTAATAAATTCAAAACATTTTTTTGTTCCTGCAAAAAACGCGTAAATATATTTTGCCTTCATTTGATGTCTAAATATATACATTAATTTCAATGCCATTAATTCAATCTGCTGAGCTGTACATTCCAATTACCATAGCTTTTTTTAGTTTTCATTACAGAGCCAATTATAACTATTCTTTCAAACAAGAAACCTCCATAACTTCTAAACGAAATAAAAAATAAAATCTTCTTTTTAACCCTATATTTTTTTTATCATATAAAAATCCCATTAATTAATTAATTAATTCATACATTCTGCAGCAAAGATGTTTTGTATAAGCCCCTTCTGTTCTTGCTGCATGTGTTTATTTTCTTTGGCGATTCTTTTCGGATGTCTTTTCGGCTTCGAAATTTACAAGGATGGGTTTTATATGATTCACGATAAGCTCAAATCTGGTGTTAATAGCTCTTTTTCTGGAAGGCCGTTCTTGTGATTTCCTCCTCGATCGACAGGTCCTTTCTAAGAATGAATAATTTTTTCTATTTTGTACGGATAAATTTTACTTCTTTTTTTTTTTTCTTATTTTTTCGGCATTAATTTCGTCTGAATCTTTCAGGTTAATTACTTGAGCATATCCAGATTTATTGTATGGTTTAATGTAATTACAAGAGGTATGATGTGTGATTATGTCAATCATTTGTGTAAATTGATGTCTTGAACATAGAAATTCAATTTTTCAACATTAGCATGTGATGTGTTTTTTCCCCATTTGAACCCATAAAAGGAAAGTTTTGACCTTTTTTTTTTGTAGGAAATATAAAAAATTATCAAATTATTAATGACTTTTTTTTTCTTTTTCCCATAAAAAATTTCCTTAAATGGATTCTTAAGAAATGCCCTAAGGGCACTTGTTAGCATTTCCCTTTAAAGTATTCTCGTTTCATGGTATCGAGGCCCAAGTTAAGATATTCGTACTCGTAGAATGAATAAGGTTTTTTTTTTTTAATTGTTGGAACCACATCGTCAAATCACCCGATTTGAGTTTAAGCGGAATAGATAAAATCATCGATTGTCTAATTTTTTTACAAAATATACCCATTAATTCGAAATCATGACATAACAATCAAATCTTAAATCTTTTATCAACAAATCACACTTCTTAGAGCGAATAAGCTCTTGTTGCTAACAAGTAACTAAATGAATTGAGTTACTTAAATAAACTTCACTTCATGACATCTAAATATTCAAACCCACTTGAAGATAGCGTTTCAGAATTGACCGCCTTAATACGACCGGCATTTTGCTCCAACTTGAGTCCCAAATACTTCGCATTGATAATAAAAATGAAGTTGAGTAGCCCACTTATCCATCTTAATATAATTTTACAACGTTCTGCACTTTTATCGAGAGCCATGACTTCTTTGATTTTTCTTCACTTCTCATCCATCGATGGTCTTGATGTTTATTTTTGCATTTGCCTTAATTAAATTTAGAAAAAAAAAACATATAATGAATTTTTTTTTTTTTTACTTTAAAATTTCCGTCATTTGGTAATTTCTTGATCTTTCAAGATCACATAGAACACATAATATTTAACCAAAAAAATTTGATCATTTCGTATTTTTTTCAAATGGTGCTTTAGTATTTGTTTTATTTAATAAGAATGATTAATTGTTTTGGTGAATATGAAAATGTGTTTGGTCGCTTATATTTAAAATAGAATTTGAAAAGAAAAACAGTGAAAATATATTTTGTTGTTTGCCTACAAATATGAAAAAACTGAAAATGGATTTGGTTGTTTGTCTGAAAATTGTTTGTGATCACTTGTTAATTAGATAGTAATTAGTTTTCAATTTGTTTTTTATTACTACAATTTTAATTAAAAAAAAAAGTGCAAATAAACTTGTAAAACATATATGAAAAATGAAAATTAACATCTCACAAATATTTTCTTTATGGCACAAATATATATTTTTTTTATGGACACTCAAATAACAGTTCAAACACAATACACAAATAAAAGTTTAAATTACAATATATCACTAAGCGCATTTAAGCTATTACAAGAAACGTACTCCCTGAATTCGAATCTAATAATTAAAGGTAAGATCTAAACCTTACATTATCAAACCACGTTTCTTGACGACGAATCCACCGTCACTTGGTCACGGTGTGTTGGAGGGGGCAGATCCATTGGGTCCATAGCTCGACAGTAGCTTGGAAGATCGCGGCACCTTAGAAACTTTTCCATGCCTGCCACATTTTATATTAGGCGATCCATGTATTCACTTGCTTCAAATGAAACGAACTGGAACTTAGAAAGAACTAACAATTGAAAAATTAGAGAGATCCAAGTGAGAAATTAGATTAAGAAACGGGTTATTATCATTTTACTATTTCAAAAATTAAGAAATAATGAATATATATATAATAACTGATAAGGTGTATTATTGCATATTTTTTTTCCTCCTTTTCTTCTTCTTCTGTTGAATGTATTTGGCAGGAATTAAGTAATAGGCCCTCAAGTAGTGTGGTTTGGTTATGCATGGCAACGGGCCGGGCTCGGGCCGAGCCCGACTGAAAAAAAATTGGCCCGGGCCCGGTAAAAGCCCGGCCTGAGCCTCTGCCGGGCAGGGCCGGGCCAAGCCCGATTTATTAAAAAAAAAAAAAAATTTGCATAATACCATCATGAACCAATTCAATACCAAAATATTTACAAATTTCAATTTTCAACTACTTTGCAGTCAAAGGTAGAAAAAAAAAGAAATCAAAAAGAGATAAAACAATAGAATTAGAAGCATTATTCCAAGAAAATTAGCTAACAATCCAAATATCAAAAGTTTCAAACAATCACAAATAATACATAAAAAGTTTCAAGAAAATTAGCTAACAATCCAAATACCAAAAGTTTCAAACAATCACAAATAAATACATCAAAAGTTTCACAAACAATAGAAGCATTATATTCCAAGAAAATTAAAACAATAGAAGTATTATAATGTATTGAATCAAACAATCACAAATAAATACATAAAAAGTTTCAATGTTTCATCCATAAACTAACAATTCAATACCAAAAATAAAAACAATTCAAAAGTTCTTTTTTTTTTTTTAAATTATTTAAGCCCGGGCCGGGCCCGGGCTAAAATGGCCGAGCCTGGCCTGGGCCCGGGCCCGAGCCTGGCTCGATTTTTGGGGCCCGGCCCGGGCTTTTCTGCCATGCATAGGTTTGGTGTAGGATTCAAGATTTGACATTTAAGTTTTGAGTTCGAATTCATAAATGTATTTCTTATAAAAACCCGAGACAATAAAAGATTTTATCTGCTCCGTTTAAACTCGGAAAAAATGATTTGACGACAGAATCTCCAATTATTTCAAAAAAAAGAAAAAGAAAAAGAATTAAGTAATAGGATAACACCATGCAAGTAATAGGAGATTACAGATTTCATTTGACCAATAAATTTAGATGTCGAATCATGCATCTCCTATAAAGAACTTATATCAAATCCGACTTGATATGTTGGGAGATATGCCCAAATAGAATAATAAATAATTAAATGTCTATGTACCTAATAACGCTATAATTAACTACTGATTGATTTGCAGGTATGGAAAGATGTTAAATTAATCAAGGTCTGTAGTAATAATATGCTTAGATAATTAAGCATAAATGATTACATAAATACTAAAAAAATAAAAATAAAATAAAAACTTCTCACTAGAGGAACTATTGAACGTAGCCGCAACTCTAGAAGGGACAAGTGTCTTTTCTTTCGTCATTTTGTATTACTTTGTTTGTTTGTATTTTATGTGGATAAGCTAGTAGAAGACAAAAGAAGATTTTTTATAAGAGTCGAGAATTTTATCTGCTCCGTTTAAATTCAAAATGAATAATTTAACAGTGGAAATTTCAACGATTCAAAAAAAAAACATCTAGGATGAATGCATTTTACTAACATTCGACCATTATTGTGGCTTTTATTTTTGTTCAATACAAAATGACTGGGGGTAACTTTAGTTAATCTAATCAATTCATTGATGGTCAGCAAAAATAACGGTCCTAATGAAAATCTTACACATATTTCATGTTTATCTCACTAACATTTTAAAAAAACCTCTCAAATTAACTTAGGTTATATGCATGATTCTGATTATATTAACCGCATCCTTTAGTATAATCGATTATTCTTTACCTTGGAACCAACTAAAGGACTAGATAGTCAAAATTGTAACAATCGTGTCAAAAACAGTTCTGATAATAAGATGTGAAATCAGCAAATTGGATACTTAAATTGGCTAAACAATTAATTGATGAAAATAAGTACGTATTCTACGAAATGACACCCAGACAGCAATTGATTGTAACCGAATTCGCTGTGACAAGCAAATGAACTAATTGAACAACGTGCTTAATGAATTGTTGCAGTTTGAACTTTTATTTTTGCCTTAAAATAATATTCGGGAGATGCTAAATGCTATTTCCATATGTTTTATTATTTTATTTGCACTTTATTTATAATTATATCTCTAGTAATAAAAGACAAATTCAAAACTAATTACTAAAAAAACAAATTAAAAAAAAAACAACCAAATGCATTTTCAGCTTTTTCATATTTTCAGGCAAACAGCCAAATGCATTTTTACTGTTTTTAGTTTTAGTTATTGTTTAAAGTACGAGCTAACAAGATATCAAATGCGTTTTTAGATACACCAACAGCTAACTATCAATCTAATTATCATATAAAGATAAATACGAAAGCACCATTTGAAAAACAATAGGAAACGAACAAATATTTTGATTAATTAAAAATATATATGTTCTGTACGAGAGATTTTTTGGTACAACAGTGGTATGGGTGACGTGGTACCACAAGCCAATCATCCACTGACATGTACAGTTTATTTACCTATTTTTTAGTTGATTTTTATTTTTTAGCACGCGTGGCAGTTGATGATTGGCTTATTACATGAATGACGTGTTATCAGTATTGTACAGAAGATTTTCTCGTTCTGTACAATCTTGAAAGACCATATCAGAACTAAAAATACTATTAGGAGACTAATTAATGAAAAAAATAAAGAAAATAACAAGAACAAGAAGGTGAATTTAGTAGTTTACAATCGAGTAAGTATAGGTTTATTGATTTTATAGTGGATTCCATAAAAAAAACAAGCATATTTATTTTTACCTTCTGAGATAAGAAGGCAGGCCGTTATTTTGTCATATCCTCAAATGTTATTTTAACATAGAGTTTGTATCATGACACAACATAGTAATGTAAAAAAAAGGATCTACAATAAAATTAGATACAATGGTATGTTTGGAATCTTTGTTTTGGTGAGATAATAAAATAAATTATTTTTATCAAAAACGAAAGAAAACATTGTGCCTGCAGTAGTATCCTTAATATTTATGTAAATGGTATATTCATAAAAAGAAATGGCACAATGTTTTCTTTCGTTTTTGATAAAAATAAACTTTTTTTTTTTAATTATCTCACCAAAATGAATGCTTTAATGTATTAAATTATAGTTGTCCAACAAATTTTTATATTGTGTGTTGGCAAATTTCATGTCTAAACTTAATTGAGTAGTAATGGTTTCGTATAGTTGGGTCAATTCATCAAATTTAATATCAATAGTATGCAGCTTATAAAACACAATAAGAAATTTGTTGTAAATTCTTCAATTATTCCTTATTTGGATGGTGCAGTGACATGTTACTTGGATGGTATCCTGTACGGACATGTCCTCCAAAAGATAATAACATGTTAAAGGCTTACAAGGGATGCATGAAAAGGGTATAATCTTTTGGAGGGTTGTATCCCAACTCAAAAGGTGCCCTTTAGGTAGAGGTGGCTACGGTTCGGTTCCGATTCCGAACCGAAACCGAACCGTACGGTTTTCGGTTCTACACTTAAGTGGAACCGAAATCGTAACCGGAACCGAATCGAACCGAACCGTTCTGTTCCGGTTCCCTTCGATTTTTTTTTTTGAAAATAAAAAAATTGAGATTTAAATATTAATTGACTAAAAAAATTAAGATTTAGACTTTACGGTTCCAACCGGTTCGGTCAGGGTAAGAACCGGTTCGGTTCCGGTTCCGAACCGGAACCTCGACCGGGTCTACCTTTAGGCACCATTCCATGCCTTTATAAGGAGGCCTTCATGTTTATTTTCAATATACACAGAAATATCTGAATTAAGAGTCATATTTTCATTCTTTTAATCAGTGAGAGAGTTCCACCATATTACAAGTTCAAATACTTGTTAAGGAGTGCTCCTTGAACAAGAAGCATTCAAGTAATCATGGGAGAATATTGACTATTTCGAATCCGCACCATAGACGGAGGCTAATAAGTTCTTAAGGACAGAGAATTATATCGACTTGGACATTTTAATCAGGTTTTTCTGATTCTAAAAGTTTTAGGGTTTTGTATGTTAATGTAGATATACTTTTGATTATGTGTTTTGATTGATGATAACATATTAATTTGTTGTTTAATGACACTAATCTGCCTAAAATCTTAAGAACTTATTAGTTACTATTGTTAGATAGTAATTCACATGCTTAGATAAGAAAATTTTCAGGAAAAATACTGTATGTGCATGAAAAATACGTAGGGTGTTCGAACGCCCGACAAACGCGAAGGCAAAAATATGAAATTTCATAAGAACGTTCGAACGCGTGTTCGAACGCAACTCGAACGCAAGTCTTCTGCTTAAGAATGTTCGAACGCGTATTCTGACACAAATTGAATGCAGACCTTCTGACTTAGTTCGTTCCAACGCGTCCTAAACGCAACTCGAACGCAAACTCTCTGGAATTATTCCGTTCGAATGCGTTCTCGAACGCTATACGAATATTAACTCTCTGGAACACTTCGTTCGAACGCGTTCTCGAACGCAACACGAACGAACACACACTGGACAGTCTTGTTTGAACGTAGATACGAACGCGACACTAATGAATCTTTCCTGGAATTGTTATAAACTGCAAAGACTTAGATTAATTTAATATTAACTTAGTAAATCAGATACTGAATCACATTAATCTTGGTAGTATAGATTTAGGTTATTATTAGGGTGTTCAATTATCACAAGCATACACTTAGTGATAAATTTGAAACTTAATTATGTATTACATAATTGGTTGAGAATTTAAAGTGTGATCATACACAAGTAATTCCATCCAATCTTAATTGACACATACACATATATCTACACATATCGAATATTGTATTGTAAATCATAAGTGTAATACTGAGTTTGAATTACTAAGAGATTCTATTGAAAAAGTGTTTAAAAGATATTCTGTCAAAAAAACGATAAGAGCCTAAGTGGTCAGAGATTTAAGTGGTTACTCCGGACCCCACTAATCCTATGGAAATATTCATTTATTACTTTTCTTAAGAATCTTTAGTTGAAAATCAATGACTTGTGTTTATTGGAACCACCTTCCAATAGAACAACGAATGGTTACTTAGTATATCACTTTGAACAAGATCATTTGTTGATCGTTGTGCAATTTATCTTTTGTAGGCTAATTGAACCCTGTTGGTTTTTTCAGTTATATATGGCTAGCGAAACATCACAGTGCCGGTCTCTCATGGAGAAAAGCCAGGAAAGTTTGGTGGGGGCAAACTTTAAACAGTGGCAGAGCAAAATGCTGTTTTACCTTACAACTCTGCAGTTGGCTAAATACCTCAAAGATCCTCCGGATCCTGTGGAGGGTGAATCGGAAATAGCCAAGCAACTGGGGGAAGAGACATTGTCGTCTGACGACTTCTTGTGCAAGAACTACCTTTTAGGTGGACTTGACAATACCATGTACAATGTGTACCAAGGCATGGTGTCTGCGAAGGTTCTCTGGAAATCTCTCGACAAGAATATAAAACCGAGGATGCGAGACAAAAGAAGTTTATCTTGGGTAGGTTCCTAGACTACAAGATGATAGATTCAAGAACAGTAATGTCTTAGTTGGGTGAACTGCAGTTGATCATTCATGAAATACTAGATGAAGGTATGAAACTCTGTAAGACGTTTAAGGTTGCCACTATTATTGAAAAGTTACCTCTATCATGGAAGGAATTCAGGAGCTATCTGAAACACAAGAAGAAGAAGATAAGCCTTGAAGACCTTGAAGTTCGATTGAGAATCGAGGAGGAAAATAGGATGTCCGAAAAGGCCAGTTACAAGACTATGGAGTCTAAGGCCAACATCGTTGAAGGTGTAAAGGGTAGAAAGAAGAGAAAGAACAGTGGAGCTGAATCTTCCCAAGCTTACAATAAGTTCAAGGGAAAGTGCTATAACTGTGGAAAGAGCGGTCATATGGCAAAGGACTGCAGAAATAAGAAGTCTCAGGACAAGGGCAAGAAAAAGAAAAATGAGGCCCATGTCACTGTAAATGAGCAACTGACTGAAGAAATCTCAGAGATGAACCTTTCAGCAGTGATAACTGAAGCCAATTTGGTTGGGAATCCGAGAGAATGGTGGGTAGACACTGGGGCTACTCGTCATATCTTTGCAGATAACAAGATATTTTTCATGTATCAGAAGGTCGATGGCGGTGATCATCTGACAATGGGAAACTCGTCTACCTCAAGAGTGGTTGGACAAGGCATAGTGGTTCTGAAGATGACATATGGAAAAAAACTTACATTGAAGAATGTACTGCATATTCCAAATATTCGGAAGAACTTGGTCTCGGGCTCTCTGATAAGTGCATGAAAATGTACTTTGAAACATCACTTATCTAGGTTTATTATTAAGTATTTAGTTATATATTTTATATTTTATCACATAGTTTCTATTGTTATATTAATTTAGAAATATTTATTATTTACACTAATTTAGTGATTTTTATTTGTAGGAATATTAATACATGGATCCTGGGACAACTACAAGTATTTAGGGATGCATAGGACGCACACGGGAGCCGAGAACGCGAAGAGCCAAGATTGAACTGGCGCCGCGGCGCCACAATCCCATACAAAATCCATGGAGTAAGGCGCCACGGCGCCATTTGCTAAGCAAGAGAGAAAGTGGCGTGAATGAACAATTGTGAGAAAGTGCATGTGGGCCAAAGTTTAATATTTAATTTTGACTTTGGAAGAAAAGCAAAAGAGAAGTAGAAAGGTGGCGTGAGAAACAATAAAAATAAAGAAGAATAAGGCTTGGGCTACGTGAAAAAGGGAAACAAAAAGCAACATGAATCATCAAAAGGCCTGAATGCATTAAAAGGCCATGCAGGGTGACGTGGAAATAAGGGTTTCAGCGTGAGTGAGGGCTGCTATCTTATATTATATAAAGGACCTTGAGTGCGCAACAAGAGAGGATGCCGAGAGCTCCAGGCTGCGTAAGGTAGCTGCGTAAAAATAGAAAAAAATGCAGAGAGCTGCGTGAGTGTAGGAGAGAACAGAAACAGTGCCGAGCAGAAAGATAAGAAATATGATTGCGAGCCCGGGACGCGGAGCCGTGATGATTCAGAACTACAATTCTCTCAAATCCCAGGCTATTTCTATTTCTTTCATGAGGAACTAATCTTCTAGGCAAAGTTAGGGATGAACTTTTGTGTTTAATTTTATTAGGGGTGGGCATCGGATCGGATCGGATCCGATTAGCAAATCCGATCGAATCCTGTAGGTCCGGTTCGACGGATTTCGGATCGGATTGAATTTTTTTTTATTTTTTTTAATATGCAAAACGACGTCGTTACATATTAAATAAAATAAAAAAAATTTCGATCGGATCAGATCGATTTTTTTGACTCAAACCCACCGAATTCGGATCGGATCGGACCAATCCGATCCGAAATAGGATGATTTCGGATCGAATTGGTCCGATTCAATCCGATTCGAATTCGGATCGAACCGATCCGATCCGATCCGATCCGATAATTATCGGATCGGATCGGATCGAGTTCGATAACATGAATCGATCCGATCGAATCAAACAACCGTGGGCATTTCGGATCGGATCGGATTCGGATTCGGTCCGATCTGATCCGAATCCGATAATGCCCACCCCTAAATTTTATTATTTGTATTTTTGATTCCTACGAACCTTTTTATCGTTTAATAAAATTAATGTTTATTGTTTTCTATTATTTTTCGATTTATTAATGCAGAAATTATATTTTGTCAAATCCCATATTGATCCAGTCATGCTTCTTCTATGTGTGGTTTGCGAATTTAATTGTGACTGGTAAAGTTATTTTGCGTGTTGATCTTCTGCTGCAGTATTGCCTGAGGGTATATTGTCGACGTTAGATACCTCGTAACGATGGCTTTTGTATGCTGTTAACATAGAGAAAATAATCATTAATTACCTTACAATTTAATATGTGTAGAATTGAATATGTTCCGGTTGTTGGTTTGGGATGTGAAACCTTCAATTGTGTAATAAAAGGAATCAATAACTAATATAGGAGTTCGATGCAAGAGGGATTCCCGAAGCTTTGCCATATCTCTCTGCTGTTATCTTTTAATATCTGTTCATTATTTTATTTATCTTTAATTTAATTACCAATTTTTATCGTTTTATTTATTAAGTTACCGTTAACGTTTTTGTTTGAGTAAATCAGTTCCTGTAACCTTCTCTCTGTGGAATCGACACCCCAACTGTACTGCGATAACCGCGAGTCATATTTGGGCGTAATCAAAATTTGGCGCCGTTGCCGGGGAGACGGTTTACAATTTAAAGGATCATGTTTGCTTGTTCAACACCGAAGTGGTAACTTCGTTCCATTTTTATTTTATTATTATTTTATTTTATTATTTACTTATTTAATTTATTTCAATTTTTTTAGGTATTGTTTAGATTTTTATTTTTATTTCTAGTCTTTTGTTTATTTATTCATTTATTTATTTTCAGTTTTTGTTTTAGCTTAGTTTTTTTTTTTAGTTTATTTTATTTTATTTTATTTCCCGTATTATTTGAGCTTCAATTACATGTCTAGATGTAGGGATATATTTGATAGACTTGTTAGGACTGAAGAAGAAAGCTCAGATTATGAGAACATATTTGAAAATCCTTTTTTACACCATCCGCGTCTAGCACACATAACATGAGTGAATACGAGAGACCACCTAGGAGGACTCTTGAAGAGTACTGTCACCCAACTCGCACATCTACACCTTCATGCATCATGTTCCTCCTAATGCACCACACATAGACTTTAGGCCTGGAATGATACAGTATCTTCCAACTTTTCACGGTTTAGAGAGTGAAAATCCTTACGTGCATATTAGAGAGTTTGGAGAGGTAGTAGCAACCTTCCATGACCATTTTGGGACTACCGATATAATTAAACTTAAGTTCTTCCCATTTGCACTTAAAGATAGAGCTAAGAGCTGGTTGTATTCTCTGAGACCTAGGTCAATAGGATCGTGGGGTGAGATGACTCAAGTATTTTTTGACAAATATTTTCCACACCATATGACAGATGCCCTTAAGAGAAAAATCTCTACTTTCTCCCAGAGAGACATCGAGACCCTTTATCAAACGTGGGAGCGGTATAAGGAGTTGTTAGCGAGTTGTCCCCACCATGAATATGAGAGTTGGCGTTTAGTAAGTTACTTTTATGATGGACTAACCTCTAGGGAACGCCAATTCGTTGAGACGATGTGCAATGGTAAGTTCATTCGAAAGGACCCTGATGAGGCATTCGAGTATTTAGATGACCTAGCTAAGAAATCACATACTTGGACTGGACCCAATGACGTAGATAACACTGATAGGACACACACTTCTTCTAGCAGAAGCTTACAACATTTTAGGGAAGAGGATGGCCTTAAGACACAAGTCGAGCTGTTAACCAGACAGATATGAGCCTTAATAGCCAAAGACAGTAAGACAATGCATTCAGTAGCCCAGCTAGAATCCCAAGAGTGTCCCGTGCACGGTGAGATGATGGGTATAAATGAGGAAAACTACAATACTTTAGGGATGTACCAGAAGCCTTATACACCATATCCAGATACCTATAATCCTAGTTGGCGGAGCCATCCCAATGTTAGTTGGAGGCAAGAGTCTTATCAGCCTACCCAGACACCACAAACTAGGAGTTACATTACCCCACAGTATTACACACATATCATTCCTAGAAATTCTTTAGAGGATACCTGGCATGCATTTGTAGAGACCCAGAGCAAAACCAATCAAAGGATTGAGTCGTTGATAGTTCAGGTAGCTGAAGACCAAAAGGAATTAAAAGTCAAATATCTAAATTGACTAATGTCCTGAGTGTACAAGAACAAGGAAAATTCTCATCCTAGACTCAACCTAATCCACTAGGTCAGCACATGACACAGGCTAATCATGAGGTATCCAGTATAAGAGGTGTTAATGCCATAATCACTAGGAGCGGTGAAGAGGTAGGGATGCAGAATACTTCCAACGCTATAGGTAACCCTAAGGATAATAGTTTTAACACTCTCAGGTAGAAGAAGTGCCACATTTCCTAGTTAGGATACCCCCTCCTCAAGAACTTAATAGTTTTCATGTCGAGAAACAACCATAGAGTGATGAAGAGTGTCATTACTCCTACATGCTAGAAACAGTCCTACCAGGAACAACGTCTCTACAACCTGAATCAAATCCCCCTGAACTGAAACTGGTCCCAAAGAACAAAAAAAGAGGAAAATGAGAGTTAATGCTCAATTAAAGATGATACCTGTGAGATTAAAAAGAACATTGATCGAATCTTTTCTTATGTGCAGTACCAAATTTCAGCCACCAGACCCTGGAGGATCCGTGGGTACACTGCCGCAGCTAGACATAAATTCCCTCTCGTGCCTTCATCAGTACGCTAGATGGAAACCACCATGACAACTTGAGTGTTTGCGTCTGGCTGAAGACGTTAAACTTAGCGCTAGCGGGGAGGCAACCCTTGCATCTACATTTATTTTATTTTAGTTTTATTTTATTTTATTGTGTGCTAACTGCATGTTTATTTTTCTGTTTGCATGAGTGTTTATGCAGGAGTTAGCATAACCTACACAGCCACACAACCAAAGTCTCGCCAACAGGAACCTGATCAACTCCGCTCCTGGTAGTGTTGTTCCTTAATCTTTTTTTTTCTTTCTTTATATTTATCTTACATTGAGGACAATGCAAGTTTTAAGTGAGGGGGTGTATGCATGCGCATGATAATACCTGTCATAAATATATTTTTATTATTATTTATTTTATTATTTACTTATTTATTTATTTCAATTTTTTTAGTATGTTTTAGATTTTTATTTATTTTTTCTAGTCTTTTTTTTATTTATTCATTTATTTATTTTCAGTTTTTGTTTTAGCTTAGTTTTTTTTTTTAGTTTATTTTATTTTATTTTATTTCCCGTATTATTTGAGCTTCAATTACATGTCTAGACGTAGGGATATATTTGATAGACTTGTTAGGACTGAAGAAGAAAGCTCAGATTATGAGAACATATTTGAAAATCCTTTTTTACACCATCCGCGTCTAGCGCACATAACATGAGTGAATACGAGAGACCACCTAGGAGGACTCTTGAAGAGTACCGTCACCCAACTCGCACAGCTACACCTTCGTGCATCATGTTTCCTCCTAATGCACCACACATAGACTTTAGGCCTGGAATGATACAGTATCTTCCAACTTTTCACGGTTTAGAGAGCGAAAATCCTTACGTGCATATTAGAGAGTTTGAAGAGGTAGTAGCAACCTTCCATGACCATTTTGGGACTACCGATACAATTAACTTAAGTTCTTCCCATTGCCCTTAAGGATAGAGCTAAGAGCTGGTTGTATTCTTTGAGACCTAGGTCAATAGGATCGTGGGGAGATGACTCAGGTATTTTTGACAAATATTTTCCACACCATAAGACAGATGCCCTTAAGAGAAAAATCTCTACTTTCTCCCAGAGAGACAGCGAGACCCTTTATCAAACGTGGGAGCGGTATAAGGAGTTGTTAGCGAGTTGTCCCCACCATGGATATGAGAGTTGGCGTTTAGTAAGTTACTTTTATGATGGACTAACCCCTAGGGAACGCCAATTCGTTGAGACGATGTGCAATGGTAAGTTCATTCGAAAGGACCCTGATGAGGCATTCGAGTATTTAGATGACCTAGCTAAGAAATCACATACTTGGACTGGACCCAATGCCGTAGATAACACTGATAGGACACACACTTCTTCTAGCAGAAGCTTACAACACTTTAGGGAAGAGGATGGCCTTAAGACACAAGTCGAGCTGTTAACCAGACAGATAGGAGCCTTAATAGCCAAAGACAGTAAGACAATGCATTCAGTAGCCCAGCTAGAATCCCAAGAGTGTCCCGTGTACGGTGAGATGATGGGTATAAATGAGGAAAACTACAATACTTTAGGGATGTACCAGAAGCCTTATACACCATATCCAGATACCTATAATCCTAGTTGGCGGAGCCATCCCAATGTTAGTTGGAGGCAGAGTCTTATCAGCCTACCCAGACACCACAAACTAGGAGTTACAGTACCCCACAGTATTACACACCTATCATTCCTAGAAATTCTTTAGAGGATACCTGGCATGCATTTGTAGAGACCCAGAGCAAAACCAATCAAAGGATTGAGTCGTTGATAGTTCAGGTAGCTGAAGACCAAAAGGAAATTAAGAGTCAAATCTCTAAATTGACTAATGTCCTGAGTGTACAAGAACAAGGAAAATTCTCATCCTAGACTCAACCTAATCCACTAGGTCAGCACATGACACAGGCTAATCATGAGGTATCCAGTATAAGAGTTGTTAATGCCATAATCACTAGGAGCGGTGAAGAGGTAGGGATGCAGAATACTTCCAACGCTATAGGTAACCCTAAGGATAATAGTGTTAACACATCTCAGGTAGAACAAGTCCACATTTCCTAGTTAGGATACCCCCTCCTCAAGAACTTAATAGTTTTCATGTCGAGAAACAACCACAGGGTGATGAAGAGTGTCATTACTCATACATGCTAGAAACAGTCCTACCAGGAACAACGTCTCTACAACCTGAATCAAATCCCCCTGAACTGAAACTGGTCCCAAAGAACAAAAAAAGAGGAAAATGAGAGTTAATGCTCAATTAAAGATGATACCTGTGAGATTAAAAAGAACATTGAGCGAATCTTTCCTTATGTGCAGTACCAAATTTCAGCCACCAGACCTGGAGGATCCGTGGATACACTGCCACAGCTAGACAAAATTCCCTCCGTGCCTTCATCAGTACGCTAGATGGAAACCACCATGACAACTTGAGTGTTTGCGTCTGGCTGAAGACGTTAAACTTAGCGCTAGCGGGGAGGCAACCCTTGCATCTACATTTATTTTATTTTATTTTAGTTTATTTTATTGTGTGCTAACTGCATGTTTATTTTTCTGTTTGCATGAGTGTTTATGCAGGAGTTAGCACAACCTACACAGCCACACAACCAAAGTCTCGCCAGCAGGAACCTGATCAACTCCGCTCCTGGTAGTGTTGTTCCTTAATCTTTTTTCTTTATATTTATCTTACATTGAGGACAATGCAAGTTTTAAGTGTGGGGGTGTATGCATGCGCATGATAATACCTGTCATAAATACATTTTATTATTATCTAAAAAAAAATTGTTTTGTTTGTTTTTAGTCCTTGATAGTTAAACATAAGTCCTATGATGATATTGTTTGTTTTAGGATGAAATTTTAGAAACGATAAGTCCTTTAATGCACTTTTATCTGATGATTTGAGTAGTTTATCTATGTTAGACTCGTAAGCACTTAATTATGGGTTTTTAGCAGTGAAAGTCTGAGTAGTTAACAAAGTGACTAGTTGAAGAAATTGCATGTCGATGAATGACCGTTTGCTTAAGATGTCTATCTTGATTTGCTTGTGTTATGACATATGGTATGGTTGAAAATAAAAGAAAAGTCTCTGAAGAAAGAAAATAAACCAGCTATAACCGATAAGCGTGAAGCTACCCATGGGCGAGTATTAGGACCACCATGAGGAGAAATGCTACCTTAAATGGTAGGTGTGTTTCAAAAAAAAAAGAATTGCAAAAAGAAAGGAAATGAAAAGAGAGACCAAAAAAAAGAAAAAAAATCATACCATATTGAGCACAGAAAAGCAATTACAGAGCTTAATTGAGATATCTAGGTTGGTTTGACCCATCGATCCCGATTTTTAAGCGAAATCATTGAGTTGGCTTACCTGGGAATACAACTGTGAATGAACCTTAGCACACAGACACTTTGAGTCTAGCCTAGATGATTTATTCAAAGACTTAGATTCGAGTTACGTTGAGTACTTTGAAGGTTATTTGGTTTCATTAATATGCATTCTCTGAGGACAACTTATGTGAAACTATTGGGACTATTTAATTTTTATTTTTGCATGATTATGTGTTAAATGACGTTTGTGGGTGTTGTCGCTGTAAGCCCTCACGAGACTATAACTCGTCCACTAGGGACACCTAGGGGTTTAAAGGCTTGTTACATGCGCTAAATGCAATCGTGATCCCTACGAAAGTGGCTTAGATAGTTTTTATTTATTTAAGTTTCATTTTAATTTACGCTTGAATTGTTAGGGACTAGCAATAAGCTGGTTGGGGGTTGTGATAAGTGCATGAAAATGTACTTTGAAACATCACTTATCTAGGTTTATTGTTAAGTATTTAGTTATATATTTTATATTTTATCACATAGTTTCTATTGTTATATTAATTTAGAAATATTTATTATTTACACTAATTTAGTGATTTTTATTTGTAGGAATATTAATACATGGATCCTGGGACAACTGCAAGTGTTTAGGGATGCATAAGACGCACACGGGAGCCGAGAACGCGAAGTGCCAAGATTGAATTGGCGCCGCAGCGCCACAATCCCATACAAAATCCAGGGAGTAAGGCGCCACGACGCCATTTGCTAAGCAAGAGAGAAAGTGGCGTGAGTGAACAATTGTGAGAAAGTGCATGTGGGCCCAAGTTTAATATTTAATTTTGACTTTGAAAGAAAAAAAAAAGAAGTAGAAAGGTGGCGTGAGAAACAATAAAAATAAAGAAGAATAAGGCTTGGGCTGCGTGAAAAAGGGAAACAAAAAGCAACATGAATCATCAAAAGGCCTGAATGCATTAAAAGGCCATGCATGGTGACGTGGAAATAAGGGTTTCAGCGTGAGTGAGGGCTGCTATCTTATATTATATAAAGGACCTTGAGTGCGCAACAAGAGAGGAGGCCGAGAGCTCCAGGCTGCGTAAGGTAGCTGCGTAAAAATAGAAAAAAATGCAGAGAGCTGCGTGAGTGTAGGAGAGAACAGAAGCAGTGCCGAGCAGGAAGATAAGAAATATGATTGCGAGCCCGGGGCGCGGAGTCGTGATGATTCAGAACTACAATTCTCTCCAATCCCAGACTATTTCTATTTCTTTCATGAGGAACTAATCTCCTAGGCAAAGCTAGGGATGAACTTTTGTGTTTAATTTTATTATTTGTGTGTTTTGATTCCTACGAACCTTTTTATCGTTGAATAAAATTAATGTTTATTGTTTTCTATTATTTTCGATTTATTAATCCAGAAATTATATTTTGTCAATCCCATATAGATCCAGTCATACTTCTTCTATGTGTGGTTTGCGAATTTAATTGTGACTGGTAAAGTGTTTTGCGTGTTG
This sequence comes from Zanthoxylum bungeanum, assembly GCA_019454045.1. NCBI lineage: Eukaryota > Viridiplantae > Streptophyta > Magnoliopsida > Sapindales > Rutaceae > Zanthoxylum > Zanthoxylum bungeanum. The sequence continues at coordinate 121,540 of SKCR01044089.1, forward strand.
GTCTTCTGCTGCAGTATTGCCTGAGGGTATATTGTCGACGTTAGATAGCTCGTAACGATGGCTTTTGTATGCTGTTAACATAGAGAAAATAATCATTAATTACCTTACAATTTAATATGTGTAGAATTGAATATGTTCCGGTTGTTGGTTTGGGATGTGAAATATTCATTGTGTAATAAATGGAATCAATAACTAAATATAGGAGTTCGATGCAAGAGGGATTCCCGAAGCTTTGCCATATCTCTCTGCTGTTATTTTTTAATATCTGTTCATTTTTTTATATTAATCTTTAATTTAACTTCCATTTTTATCGTTTTATTTATTAAGTTACCGTTAACTTTTTTGTTTGAGTAAATCAGTTCATGTAACCTTCTCTCTGTGGAATCGACACCCCAACTGTACTGCGATACCGCGAGTCATATTTGGGCGTAATCACTCTCTTCTTAGCAAGGATGGTTTTAGCTTGTATTTGTTTCTGATAAATTTATAATGACTTATAATGATATGTATGTATGAAAAAGGATACCTCACTGAGGGCCTTTTCAACTAAATGTAATGACTGTCAATCATGCTATTAATAAAGCTAAAACTTCATCTTATATTATTGAGTCACAAAATGTATGACATGAGAGGTTAGGATATGTTAATTATGATACAATGCGTAAATTAATTAACATGGACCTTATACCTAAATTTACAATTGATAGTCAATATTAGTGTGAGACATGTGTGTAGGCACTGTATTTTTTCATAAGTCCCGATGATGAGCCTCGCATGGAGGCACTACCCGATAAGTTGTGGAAGTCGCGGGAAACAGACGTCGGAAGGGAAAATTCAAAAATCAATACCTTGTTGGATTTAATTCGTTTGCTTAGCCTCGGGTCGCTCATTGACCCCTGTTTTAAAATTTATCCTCGGCCCAAAATCTCGCAACCCACACCAAGCCACACATCCAAGCCCACAAGTCCAAGCCCACCAAAGAACCAAGCTCCACACGCCCAAGCCCACTAAATCCCCTCCAAAAATATCCAACACATTAAACACATGATAAAATCTAAATAAATCAAGTCAAATTACATGCCTAAATTAAATAAATAAAATATAATCCCATAAATCCCTTTCCTAAACTAAAACAAATCACCTTCATAGATTGAATAGATCTTTTCCTTATAACACACTAATTAATAGATACCCCCATGATTGCATGATATCTTTCCTTCCCGTTCAAGGAAAACCCTAACCATTTCTTATAAAAAGGATCAAAAATCAAACCCCCTAGCATTCACACCCAAGACAAGAGAATAGCCTCCCTTGCCGTGAAAAACAATCCACTAAAATAGTCCTCCATCATCGCAGAAATAATCTACCAAACACCATTCAATCACCGAAACTATATCCATAGAAACACCATTCAATCACCAAAACTGCATCCCTAAAAAACCCTTGCATTTCCGTGAATTTACAGCCCACACAACCCTCCAAAATCGCCAAACAGTCCCTCAAACTGCACCTTAAATACTGCCCAAACCCCAAAAAACTGCACCCAAAACAGCCATCATTACCGCAAAAAACTATACAAAAAATAGTCCATCGCTACCGTAAAAAACTGCACAAAAAATAGTCCATCACTACCGTAAAAAACTGCACACAAAATAGCCATCATTACCGTAAAAATTGCACACAAAAATAGTCCATCACTACCGTAAAAACTGCAGTCCCTAAAACCCTTCAAATTACCGCAAAATATAACCAGAACAGTCCTCTAAACCACCGAAAACAATCCCCAAAACAGCCCTAAATTACCACAAACAGTAACCAAAAACAACGACCAGAAATAGCAACAAAAACAGATAAAATAGCAATCCAAAACAGTGAAACAACGAAGGAAAATATTGAACTAGTGAACCAGTGGTGTTACAGAGCATTAACCTTTCTGAAGGCCGCGTAACGCACTCTCAAGAGGCGACTTAAAAGGTAAGACCTGAGGACATCTTGTTATTTACTCTCGTTCAACTTTTTCAATTATTTATTAGCATTTCTCCGCATGCGTATTGTTGGTTTATGTATGTTATTGTCGTTGGATGAATGATCTTGTGCTATCTCTCGTGGTCTATCGGATGGAAACCCAGACGTAAATTTCGTAGCCGAATCCGAATGGACGGTAGTGCGGTCTGTACTTAGGATACAACTCCACGTACTACTTGAGAAACACACATATTTCGTTTAATCTAATCTTATGTTTATCCGTGGTTTGTTAGAAATAGCACATTATCTCCATGCATGATTTAGTTGTTTCTTTCGCGTTAGGAATTTAATTGTATCTCTTTAAGGTTTATGTCTAGACAATTATTATTTATTCATATTTTCGCTTTTATCAACTTAATGTGTTCATAAGATTGTATGCTTGCCTTTATTTCACTTACTTTTATGCATGCAAACTTAGATACAGGTTACATGCAAACTTAGACATAGTTGTATGCAAACTTAGATATAAGTCGTATGCAAACTTAGACATAGGTTGTATGTAAATTTAGATGTAGTTTATTCTTGCATGTGTAGGTTGCGTAGACTTGGTTATATTATTACACGAATCCGTTCATTACAAGTGGCATAAGTAAGGGACCATTCCAAACCCAACGGTTTGAGGTCTTCCCTTGCGAGGGGTGAGTGCGGCCTTAAATCATTTCCCAGTTCACACTGGGTGGAGACTCCTTTATTCTTCGGTTTAGTCCCCCACGGGCTACTCCGTACTCCCAACCAGGTCGCGAGCCCGGAACAGCGTCGTCGATTTCTGTGTCCTGCAGTCTGGCGACTGCACTAGGGATAGAGAATCGGCCCCGAAATAATATCTTGTAATGTTTGTGATTTTCGCTTTAGTTAACTGTGTCTACAAGAGGGTTGGGTCCGAGGGGTTTAACCAAAGGCATTATTAGAGTTAGGTAATGGTTTGGTGTAGTACTTCATTCACTACCTTTCTATAGCTGAAAGGAAAAGCTGTGAAGGCACCTAGGTAATCATTTACTTGAAGTTTACCATGATGGACTAATTTGAAGGACCTATTGTTTACTCATGTCACCAAGACGATAAGAGCCTAAGAGGCAAGGGTATTTAAGAGAGTTCACTCCACCCTCCCTCTGGGGAATCTTCAATAAGAAATCAATTTGACAGTCATTTGCATATCATCACTCGTTGGTACGTACCTTAGCGTATAAAAAAGGCGTGCTCACTTGGTCGCTCGAACCCTTGAGTGGGGAGACCTAGTTATGGGCAACCCTTCTCCAATGAGAGCCTTTGTCTATACCCCTATAAACCGCATGTGAACCATAGTTATATGACCTATAGAAACCACCTTTTATGCTTGTGTTTGGGACCGTCATCATTTGGATTGAGTTGGATTTTTTGTCATGAGGTATGGGCTTTTTGGGCCATTTAATTGGGACGAGTTCGTGTCTTATGACAATTGGGCCAAAAGCTTCTAAAATATCGATGGGCCACTTTATGTTTAGGTCCCGTATCATTTGAAGTTATTTAGCCACGTTATCGCGAAAGTGTAAACCTCTTGGGCCTTTTTCAATTGGGACAAGTTTGCACCCCGCAATAGCATGGTTGAATGCTTTAAATGATAATGGGAAAACTTGCATGAAAACCTTGATGGCTTGTATATTCCATGCATCACACGCATGCATGCTAACTTGTGGTTTTAAAAGACACCATAGATACCCTTTGGGTTAGGGAAGAGGGAAGACTCGTCAAAAGGACGATAATGAACATGAGTGAGTCAGAGAATGAGAGATCTTGTATGGATCAGCTAGAGACCAGTCTCACCAAGGTTACCGAGAAGTTGCAAGCTTTGACCACCACTATGGCTAACATGGCCGTGCCCCGCGATGGAGGAGGCTCTGAGAATGTGAGGCGTGAAGAGCCTCCGAATAGGTTGAGTGATGAGATCCATATTTTTGATGATGACGTGGCTGAGTATGCCGCGGGAAGGATAGTCAAGTCTTAGGTAGAGTTACAGAAACTCAGGGATCAGGTAGAGTCAGTTACCCGTAAGATGAAGGGTAAGCATGAAGATTTGCTTGACTATGGGGCAATGACTTTTGAAGAGCAGCTGCCGGCTCAATTCAAGATGTCTGACATTGCTAAGTTCAATAGGAACGGGGATCCGAGGGTCCATCTCCGACAGTATGTTTCTGCGTTGAGTTCGGTGGGTCTGTCGAAGCATCAAGTTCAGAAGATTTTCGGGATGTCGCTTGAGGGGGAACCCATGGTATGGTATCACGGTATTGAGAGGAAAGTCAAAGATGATTGAAGGGCATTGGTAGAGGCTTTTCTGAATCAGTATGTCATGGATTTGGAGATCGACTTGTCACTTCGCGACTTGGAGAATACCAAACAAAAGCCGGAGGAGAGCTTCAAGAATTATGTAGATCGCTGGAGAAGCCAGCTTCTGAAGATGCAAACTCGGCCCTCAGAGAAGGATCAGATCAAAATGATCATCAAGTGCACCAAGCCCTCTATTTATGGCAAGCTGATGAGGATGACCTCTATGATCACTGATTTTCGACAGTTGAGGGAGATTGTCATGGACATTGAGGAATAAGAAGCGGAGAATATGAAGTTTTATTGCCTGAACATGAGGACCATTGGGGGATTGTCGGGGACCAAGTCATTTCTATCGAGGTTACCGCCATCAGAAACCAGCATTTTTCTAACTTGGGTAGGCCTTTGTCCAAGGTGCTTGAGAAGTTGACGGGAATCGGACTCCTAAAACCCTTAGAAGCTAAACCACTTCCACACCCTCCACCATCACAACTCAACCTCAACATTTACTGTCACTACCACCAACAAAAAGGCCATGACACCGACAGCTGTGCCCGCCTCAAACATGAAATCCAAGACCTCATAGACTCTCACAAAATACCCGACCCAGAAAAAGAGCAACCCAACACACACATGAACCCCCTACCTAACTATCACTCTGTCCCACCACCTACCTACATGATTAGCTCCGACCTACCTGAAAACCTTGTCCTCCTAACCTTTGACTACCAAGCCTTTTTCTTGGGAATTTTGGATAGCAATAGTGAGGATGAAACGTAGTAGGGGAAGAATTTCTGGGAGGACTTCTGAAGAAGTGATGAAGAGGAGGTGAAATGAATGACAAGTAGTGGGCATTTTTACAGTGATATAGTAGAGAAAGGCAAAGAAGTGTTGGTAGAAGGTAGAGAAGTGGCAGAGAACGTGGATAATGTTGAAGAAGATGTGGTGCTATGTCATTTGAAGAAAACACGAGCACAAGTAAGCATCTGGGAGTTGTTGTGTGCATCGTAGGAGCATAGGCATGCCATGTTTGAGGCCTTGAGCAAGATAATAGTATCGGAAGATGCCAACCCTACAATGTTCATAGGATCGGTGTAGAATGAAGCTTTGCAGGTGATAACCTTTTCTGAGGAGGAACTACCGGTGGAAGGAAGGAATCACAATATGCCAATATTCATAAGAGTTGAAGTGAGGGGCAAGAAGACATCTTGTGTAATGGTGGATGATTGCTCATCTATCAATGTGTGCCCCTTTGAAGATCTTGTCGAGGTTGGGGTATGAAGACGACATATCTGAGTCCCTCCAATATGACCATCAAGACATATGATGATAGCAAGCGAGGAGTTGAGGGCACTTTTGCTGCTGTAGTCAAAGTGGGCCCGATAGAGGATGAGGTCGAGTTCACGGTACTTGATATCTTGGCCACTTTTTCTTTGCTATTGAGGAGAACATGGTTTCACAAGCTTGGGGGCGTGCCATCCACTTTGCATCAAGTCATCAAGTTTCCATACGAGGGAGAAATTATCATTATTAAAGCTGAGGTAGACAATGCTATGGCCACCTTGGAGATACAACCTTTCACGAGGTTCTAAGTGTCGGCAACCTTTGAGGAGTGGGTGGATCCTAAAGTGGCTAGAATCATGGAAAAGATGAAGTTTGAGCCAGGTACAGGTTCAGAAGTTGGAGGAGCATTGCCCGACTTCAAGAGGCAGACCACCAGAAGAGGTTTGGGATTCAAATCGGATGAGGATAAGCTGAAGCTGACAGAATATTTTATGAAAGCCACGGGGTACCAAGGAGAGCCTAAACCAATGGAAGTCAATGAGATCATGGTACCAGAATATGAGATATTCCATGGGCGAGAAACCGCTGTTAGAAGAAATTACAGAGGAAGACAAATGGTTGGAGAAGCTAATGTAGCTGGAGAGCCTAACTCTCGAGGAGAGCAATGAGACTGAAGAAAATCCGACTATCGAGAATGAAGCGTCTGTGGAAGACGAAGATATTTACCTCTGATTTATTTGAGTGTACCCTTGCATTCGCTAATAATAAAGACATTCATTTCGCTTACTTGTCTGAGTCTATTCCTTTCAATTTGCACGACTTGAGTATATTTGACATCAACTTAACCAAAATGAACGCAAATATGCTAAAGTTTTTGCTTGGTCTTACAAGGACATGCCCAGAGTGGATAGAAGTATCGCCCAGCACGCGATACCGATTTACCCAAACTTGAGGCCGGTAAAGTAGAAGCTCCGAAGGATGAGACCCGATTAGGCCGGGAAGGTTAGAGAAGAAGTCAAGAAACATATAGATGTGAGAAGTATATGTGGACGATATGATGGTGAAGTCAGAGACAAAAAGCGGACACATAGAAGCACTGTTGAAGTTCCTTGAACGAGTCGAATAATACAAACTGCGACTAAATCCCAAGAAGTGTATGTTCGGGGTAACGTCAGACAAGCTGCTAGGGCACACGGTAGGAATGAGAGGGATAGAAGTAGACCATGAGATGATCAAAGCAATTACTGAGATACTTGCACCGAAAAAAGAGAAAGAAGTTAGAGCATTCCTCGAGAAAATTAAGTACATCAGTCGGTTCATCGCCAAGTTGACATTAGTATGCGAGCTTATCTTCAAATTGCTGAGGAAGGACCAGCCAGTGAAGTGGAATGAGCAATGCCAAAAAGCCTTTGACAAAATCAAAGAATACTTGGTGAAACCTCATATCTTAAAACCTCCAAGATTGGGAAAACCCTTAGTACTGTATTTGGCCATAGAACTCAAAGCACTGGGGGCGATGATGGTACAAGCAGATGAGATGGGGTAGAGCATGCAGTGTATTACCTAAGTAAGAAGATGCTTCAGTATGAAGCCCATTAACAAGAAGTAGAGAAGATCTGTTTGGCAGTAGTGTGGGCGTCCAAAAAATTGCTTAATTACTTCCAATCTTACAAGATCCAAGTGGTAGCAAAGGAGAATCCCTTAAAGTATCTGCATTCGGTACCTTCGTTAGTAGGGAAGTTAGGCATATGGTTGGTGTTGCTAACAGAGTTTGATATTGAGTATCTCACTTCTAAAGTAATCAAAGGGCGAGCCGTAGTAGAGTTTCTGGCATTACAACTGATAGAAGAAGATCAATACAAGTTTGAATTCCCAGACGAGGAAATCCAGGCAATAACGATCCAGGGATGAAAGATGTATTTCGAAGGAGTGATAAACTACAAATGAGCCGGAATATGGATTGTGATAGTAACCCCCGAAGGAGAAACACTGCCTATGGCCAAGAGGTTGACGTTCGGAGCAACCAACTACATGGCCGAATATGAAACATGCGCTTTCGGACTGACGACATTGATAACCTTGAAGGCCAAGAGCGTGGAGGCCTATAGAGACTCGATGTTGGTAGTCCGACAGATGCAAGGAGAATGAGAATTGAAGAAGAACGATTGAGACCCTACCTATTCCACCTCATGAAGCTGGCACAGGCTATCCCCGATTGTAAATTCCAGCATTTACTGCGAGAAGAGAAACAATTGGAAATGCTTTGGCTACCTTAGCCACAACTTTTGAAAATCCAGAAAAGTTGGTGATGAGACCTCTAGTGTTGACAACAGTAAGCAGACCTGTTTACGAGATAGAAAGGGTCTTGGAAGTAGAGGTCGCCGATGGAAAACCCTGGTACTATGATATTCAGCGATACTTAGAACGCGGGGAACTTCCAAAAGAAGCAAGCAGAAAGGACATGATAGCCATTCCGAAGTTGGCTTCTCAATATGTGAGTTTGAAGGGAGAACTTTACAAGAGAAAAGCGAATGACATCCAACTAAAGTGCTTAAGGAAAGAATAGGCTAAGAAAGTGATATAAGAAGTATACGCCGGGGTATGTGGACCGCACATGAACGTATTGAATTTATCTCACAAGATAGTAAGACAAGGCTTCTACTGGTCGACCATGGAAGTTGACTGCGCGAAGCTGATAAAGCATTGTCACGATTTCCAAGCGCACGGTAACTTGAACCATTTGCCTCACAAAGAGTTGTATGGGCTGTCAGAGCCGTGGCCTTTCTTAGCATGAGAAATTGACATGTTCGGAGAAATTCGACCACACGCATCGAATGGACATCATTTCGTGGTAGTGGAAGTAGACTACTTTTCAAAATGGGTGGAAGCCGAGTCATTTCATAACGTTACATCAAAGCAGATGGTAAAATTCATAGCTCAGAACATCATTTGTCAATACGGAATGTCACATCATGTAGAAACAGATAACAGAGTCCAGTTTTAAGGAGACACAAAGGCGGTGCTAGAGAAGTACGAGATAGGACATCAGAAGTTATCATCTTATAGACCGCAGGAAAATGGGGCAGTCAAGGCAGCCAATAAGACAATAAAGAAGATATTTGCCAAAATGACAGAGAGTTACAAAGATTAGGCGGATAAACTGCTGTACGCCCTGTGGGGGTACAGAACCTCTGTGAGAACGACAACGGGAGCCACGCCTTACTCTTTGGTCTAGGGGATGGAAGCAGTACTTCCGGTAGAATTTGAGATACAGTCCATGCGGGTATTATCAGAAGCAGAGTTACTTGAACAGGAATAGACCTCACATAAATTTGAACAGTTAGCATTACTGGATGAAAAGACAATGAAGTCCCTATATTATATGCAGTTATACCAGAAGAGGTTGGCCCGAGCATTCAAAAAGAAGATGCGTCCTACTAAGATTAGAAATGGTGATCTCGTACTTAAGTAGTCAAAGGCGTTGACGACAGCCCCGGAAGGAAAGTTCAGACCTAACTGGGAATGACCCTACATAGTCAAGAAAGTGATGGGAAACAGGGCAGTGAGACTGTCAGATTTGGAATGGAACGAGTTAACCAAGCCAATCAACGTGGACATATTGAAGCAATATTTTGCCTGAAGGGGAGAAGACCGAACGGTCACCGAGAGAACGGGTGGAAGACCTAACCAAACGGAATAGGAAATTCATCCATGCATGCATACAAGTAACATACTTGCATTATTTTTTGTGTTTTGTCTCATTTTGTATTCACAGGTTTCAAAGAAGCAGCAACATAACATCATCAGTTTCGGGAATGAATTCCAGGGTTAAGGCCCACATAAGTATCAGTTTCGGGAATGAATCCCAGGGGGCGAAGCCCGCACTATTAGCAGTTGAAAGGAAGAATTTCAGTGGAGTGAAAAAAGAGAGAGAGAGAGAAGTCCTTGATGGTTAGGCATATGTCCGGTGATGAAATTGTTTGCTGTAGGGTGACACCTTAGAAACGATAAGTGCGAGATGTGCTATCATTCGGTATTTTGAATGGTTGATCTCGGCTAAACTCACAGGCACTTAATTACATGATCTTAGTAGTAAAAGCCTGAGTAGTCGGTGAGATGACTAGTTGAAGAGATGGTGGATCAGTGAATGACCGTTTGCTTAGATGTCCATCCTGATTTACTTGTGTTACGATATGTGATATGGTTGGAAAGAAGGAAAAATCTCTGAAAAGGAAAAAATAAACCACATATAACCGATAAATGTGAAGCTACCAATGGGCGAGTATTAGGATCACCATGAGGAGAAATACTATCTTAAAGGGTAGATGTGTTTAAAAAAAAAAGAAAACAGACGAAAGAAAAAGAAAACCATATCATATTGAGTACGAGGAAGTAATTGGAGAGCATGATCAAGACATGTAGGTTGGTTAGACCCACTGATCTCATTCTTCGAGATAAAATCATCGAGTTGGCTTACTTAAGGATCAAGTTGTGAAAGAACCTTGGCACACACACACTTGGAGTATAGTTCAGATCATCTATTCAGACGGTCGGATTTGAGTTGTATCAAGTACTTTAAAGGTTCTCTGGTTTCGACACTAAGCATCATTTGAGGACGAAAATATGTGCAGTTATCGGGATTATCTCGTAAAAGGCAGTATAATATGTTGGTATGCAACGTCACAGCATGAGATCTACTCTTACCTAATGAAAGTAGCAAAGAACAGAAAAATAAACAAGGTCTGGGGGCGACTAGTCTACCCCTTCTCATACAGCACGGTTCGGGAATGGACCATCACATCAGCGATGCCTCAGGAATGATGTTAAACATGCCGAGAATGGCACTCTGGGAATGGAGCAAGGTTCGGAAATGGACCAACATATCAGCGATGCCTCGGGAATGAGGTTAAGCATGCCGAGAATGACGCTCCGGAAATGGAGTACGATTTGGGAATGGACTAACACAACCGCGACGCCTCGGGAATGAGGATAAACATACCGAGAATGGCGCTCCGGGAATGGAGCACAGTTCGGGAATGGACCAACACATTAGCGATGCCTCGGGAATGAGATTTAGCATGCCGGGAATGGCACTCCGGGAATGGATCAAGGTTCGAAAGGGGATCACAACTATCACAACCGCGACACCTCAGGAGTAAGGTTTAGCATGCTGGGAATGACGCTCCGGGAATGAAACAAGGTTCGGAAGGGGACCACAACTATCACAACTGCGACGCCGCAGGAATGAGGTTTAGCATGCCGAGATTGACGCTCTGGGAATGGAGCAAGGTTCCAAAGGGGACCACAACTATCACAACCGCGATACCTCGGGAATGAGTGTTGGACAATTATGACCCATAGCATCACTATTTGTACATAACATGGTGTTGTTGTAAAAATTAACTTTGTGACAAATGAAACTGCTCTTTTATCATTTGAAATTGGATTTCCGAGATAAATAAATGATAAAAGTCCATATGATTAGTACCGGATTAATAAGATATGAGACAATATTAATCTACTAAGGTTTAATCATTAAATATCCCTAGTCATAGTATTATCGAAATTGGACATCGATAATGCGGAATAGACTAGTATTACACTTGTGCGTGTTATGGAAGCATAACGACATCGTTCTTATATGTTTAAGTATTGGATACTTATGCAAGTGTAATAGGAGGTTGTGTTTACCGATGGTACGGAAACAGCTTCGCTTTGGATAGACACCTCAGAATCCCATTGGTAGTGTGACTATGTGTCTATGGGAATCAGAATCAGGGAATGTGTATTTGGTCTTAACCTGAGACTTGCATCACTAGTACTTGCGACAATCAGTATAATTTGGTTTTGGTCGTCCAGGGCTTTAACAGGTTCTGTGTACGCCTCTTCTGGGTATACTGAGAATCGTAGTGTATTGGATGTGATATCAAGATAGAAGTATCACTCAGTCATATGGAGATGATGATCACGTAGGGATACAGAACTGGTACTCTTTTAAATGCTGCAACTATCGAGATAATATGACAAAGTCATGATTATCCGATTAAAGAGACTAGTTGCTTGTGATAGGATATATGCTTCATACGGGGCAGACATAATTCCAGCCACAGGCCTTGCATGTGACATCCGATACTGGATCATAATGCGTAATACTACGTATAATACGTCTGACAAAGATTATGTATATTCCACGTTGAATATATTTCTGGAAAATTGGGTAGGCACAGTGCTTTGCTAGAAGCCAACCATATCTTGTCAATCGGTAAGAATGTGATACTAAGTACGCACGTATTCGGATAGTCCGATGACCGTATTTACTGGCAACATATCCAGGGATCTCTTGGGTTGCCTCCCAAAATTCACCGATGATATTTGACTCGAACAGAATTAATCCGGGATTAATTATGAGAGAGAAATTTAATCTGGAATTAATCACGATAATAATTAATTTGAGAATTAATCTGGGATTGATTACATCAAGAATTAATTTAGGATTAATTCGACGATAAGAGAGAACGCGATTAATTTGGAATTAATCGATAAAATAAATTTAATAGTTAAATTAGATTTTACTATTTAATTTATTTAATTGGGATAAAATAATATATTGGATATATTAATTGAAATTAGATTTCAATGCAGAATTAAAATTGGATTTTAATTCAAGTGAACGAATTAATTTAGAATTAATTCGCGAGCAACTTACGTAATAATTTTGCTAGGTATTATTATTTAATTAAATTAGATTTAATTACATTGCAACAGAATTTTTTTTAATCTGATTAAACAAAAATCGGGCCCGAAGTGTGTTGAGTGAGCCCACTTGAATTTTGAATTTAAAGTGGGGTCCACCAACTTACATCACTTGTCATTCAAGTTGATGCAAGTGGTTGAGAGCTTTAACGAAAGCTTCTCTAACACACTTTGTTTTGTTTTTGCTTTTTGAAAAGCATATACGCCTTTGACAAGTCAACTTGTGTCTTACTTTTTGTTTTATAAACAAAATAACAAAAACCCATTTCTCTCTCTTCTCTCCCTCATTGACCGAAACTTAGAGCTTCTCTCCCATGGATTTTTGCTTCAAAATCTAAAAAGCTAGCACTTTAAGGAGTCAAAGGAAGGTGATAGAGAGACTCACCCGAGAGTTTGGAACTCGATCTCAAGCTCCGAAGCTTCCAACACATCCAACAAAGATGGATATTTTTGAAATCTCCTCAACCAATCAATGTGAGTATTCCGTAACTCTCTTGGTTATTCACACATAAATCACTCTTAGTTGATCTTGGCATGTTCTAAGAACACTAACAATGAGGTTTAACATGTCGGGAATGGCGCTCCAGGAATGGAACAACGTTTGGAAGGGGACCAAAACTTATTAGCTCAGTTCGGTAGTGATTCCTAGAGATCGTAGCATCTTACAGGGATGAACCTCATGGGTCGCAGCACCTCACCACCAGATCCACTTAGTTCGAAGCAACATGCAAGTCAGACAGCAGCTGGCGAGCCAGGTAAGTAAAATGAATTGCATAACTTGGATATGATTGTCACTGTCACACACTACACAAGTCCCATCAAAGTGTGGGCGACTGTAGGTACTGTATTTTTACATAACTCCCGATGATGAGACTCGTATGGAGGCACTATCCGATAAGTTATGGAAGTCGCGAGATATGAACGTCGTAAGGGAAATTTCAAAAATCAATACCTTGTTGGACTTAATTCGTTTGCTTAGCCTCGGGTTCGATCGTTGGACCTCTGTTTTAAAATTTATTCTCTGCCCACACCAAGCCACACATCCAACCCACACGCCCAAGCCTACCAAAGAACCAAGCTCCACACCCAAGCCCACTAAATCCCCTCCAAAAATATCCAATACATTAAACACATGTTAAAATCTAAATAAATCAAATCAAATCACATGCCTAAATTAAATAAATCAAATCTAACCTCATAAATCCCTTTCCTAAACTAAAACAAATCACATTCCTAAATTGAATAGATCTTTTCCTTATAACACACTAATTAAAAGATACTCCCCATGATTGCATGATTTCTTTCATTCCAGTACAAGGAAAACCCTAACCATTTCTTATAAAAAGGAGCACAAACCAAACCCTTAAACCCCCTAGCATTCACGCCTAAGACAAGAGAATAGCCTCCCTTGCCGTGAAAAATAATCCACTAAACTAGTCCTCCATCACAGCAGAAATAATCTACCAAACACCCTTCAATCACTGAAACTGTATCCCTAGAAACACCCTTCAATCACCGAAACTGCATCTCTAAAACCCCATGCGTTGTCGTGAATCTGCAGCCCACACAACCCTCCAAAATTGCAAAACAGTCCCCCAAACTGCACCTTAAATACCGCCAAAACCTCAAAAAAACTGCACCGAAAATAGCCATCATTACCGTAAAAAACTGCATAAAAAATAGTCCATCACTACCGCAAAAAACTGCACAAAAAATAGTCCATCTCTACCGTAAAAAAATGCACACAAAACAGCTATCATTATCGCAAAAACTGCACACAAAAAGAGTCCATCATTACCGCAAAAACTGCAGCCCCTGAAACCTCTCAAATTACCACAAAATACAACCAGAACAGTTCTCCAAACCACCAAAAATAATCCCCAAAATAGCCCCAAATTACCGCAAACAGTAACAAAAAATAATGACCAGAAAGAACAATAAAAAACAGAGAAAACATCAATCCAAAATAGTGAAGCAACGAAGGAAAATATTGAACCAGTGAACCGGAGGAGTTACGGAGCATTAATCATTTCGACGGCCGCGTAACGGACTTCCAAGAGGCGACTTAAAAGATAAGACCTGAGAGCACCTTGTTATTTACTCTCGTTCATCTTTTTCAATTATTTATTAGTATTTCTCCATATGCGTATTGTTGGTTTATGTATGTTATTGTCATTGGATGAATGATCTTGTGCTATCTCTCGTGGTATATCGGATGGAAACTTAGACTTAAATTCCGCAACCGAATCCGAATGGACGGTAGTGTAGTCTGTCTTGGGATACAACTCATACTACTTGAGAATATATTTCATTTTATCTAATCTTGTGTTTATCTTTGGTTCGTTAGAAATATCACATTATCTCCATGCATGATTTAGTTGATTCTTTCGCGTTTGGAATTTAGTTGTATCTCTTTAATGTTTAGGTCTAGACAATTATTATTTATTCATATTTCCGTATTTATCAACTTAATGTGTTCATGAGATTGTGTGCTTGCCTTTATTTCAATTACTTTTATGCATGCAAACTTAGATATAGGTTACATGCAAACTTAGACATAGGTTGTATGAAAACATATTTATAGGTCGTATGCAAACTTAGACATAGGTTGTATGTAAATTTAGATGTAGGTTATTCTTGCATGTGTATGTTGCGTAGACTTGGTTATATTATTGTGCGAATCTGTTCATTACAAGTGGCATAAGTAAGGGACCATTGCGAATCCAACGGTTTGAGGTCTTCCCCTGCGAGGGGTTAGTGCGACCTTAAATCATTTCCCAGTTCATACTGGGTGACAACTCATTTATTCTTCGGTTTAGTCCCCCGCGGGCTACTACGTACTCCCGACCGGGCCGCGAGCCTGGAATAACGTCGCCGATTTCTGTGTCCAACAATGTGTTGAAGTAAAAATGAATAGAACATCATTTCATTGCATAGAACGCAGTTCTAAA
Organism: Zanthoxylum bungeanum; assembly: GCA_019454045.1. Lineage (NCBI taxonomy): Eukaryota > Viridiplantae > Streptophyta > Magnoliopsida > Sapindales > Rutaceae > Zanthoxylum > Zanthoxylum bungeanum. Next base: position 136,851 of record SKCR01044089.1, read on the forward strand.
CCCTTTGAACTTGTACACACTGACGTGTGTGGCATGAATAGTATGCAAACAAGAGGCGGTAAAAAGTATTTTGTCACTTTAATCGATGATAGTATAAGATTCTATTATGTGTATTTGCTGAGCAGCAAAGTTGAAGCTATTGAGAGCTTTATACACTATAAGAACGAAGTTGAAAATCAACTTAGCAAGAAGATCATAAAAATCAGGAGTGATAGAGGTAGTTAATATGTTCACAATTTGGTGAATATTGTTATGTGCACGGAATTATTCAAGAAACCACTGCTCATTATTCTCCTCAACAAAACGGAATTGCTCAGCGTAAAAACTGAATGTTGAAGGAAATGATGAACGCCTTGTTGATAAGTTCTAGTTTACCCTAGAACTGTGGGGGGAAGCCTGCTTTCCGCGAACTATGTTCTAAACAAGCTAACTCACAAAAGATTGGACAAGACACTATATGAGCTGTGGAAAGGTCATATACCTTCATACAAATACCTAAAAGTGTGAGGGTGTCTTGCCAAATTAATGGTTCCTAAACCTAAGAAGGTTATAATAGAACCGAAAACTGTTGATTGTATATTCATTGGATATGCCCGCAACAGTAGTGCGTATCGATTCTTGGCACACAAGTCTGAGATTCCTGACATCAATCAGAATATGATAATTGAGTCAAAGAATGCAATATTTTTTGAAGAGACGTTTCCTTGTAAGGAAAGATAAAGAACAGAGTCTCTCAAAAGAACGATTGATACTGTCAGAGACATTGATCGAGTTTACCAAGAATCATATCAACGTGAAAATGTTGAGACAATCGAAACTAGACTTAGCAAAAGAGCTAGAATATCTAAGTCGTTTGGTCCCCATTTTCTGACATACTTGTTAGAAAATGAGCCTCAAAGCTATAAAAAAAAGCTATGTCTTCTCCAGAGACACCTATGTGGAAAGAGGCTATTAATAGTGAGATTGATTCAATCCTACAGAGCCGTACTTGGAAGTTGGTTGATCTTCCTCCAGGTTGTAAGCCATTGGGCTACAAATGTATATTTAAACAGAAGATGAAAACGGATGGATCAATAGATAAGTACAAGGAAAGACATGTCATAAAACATTATAGATAAAAGGAAGGCCTTGATTACTTTGACACCTATTCACCAGTGACTCGTATCACATCGATAAGAATGCTCATAACCATAACATCTATATTTGGTCTTGAAATACATTAAATGGATGTAAAGATGACATTCTTGAATGGTGAATTAGATGAAGAGATTTACATGGAACAACCAGAATGGTTTAATATTCATGGACAAGAACAGATTGTGTACGGATTAAAACAAGCACCTAAACAATGGCCTGAGAAATTTGACAAAGAGATGTTGTCAAGTGGGTCAAAACCAATGAGTGTGATAAGTGTGTGTACACTAAATCAACTCAAAAAGGATATGTTATTGTGTGTCTCTATGTAGACGATATGCTGATCATTGGTAGTAATCATGAAATGATTAAGTCTACCAAAAACTTATTATCCGACAGATTTGATATGAAAGATTTGGGAGTAACTGATGTGATCCTAGGAATTAAGATTTCTAGGACATCAGACATTTATATATTATCTCATACTCATTATATTGAGAAGATACTTGAGAAATATAGCAAATGGGATCTAAATGTGGCTAGAACCCTTGTGGACCTAACTCTTAATCTATCAAAGAATACTGGCTCAAGTGTATCGCAATTAGAGTTTTCGAGAATCATCGGAAGTCTGATGTATCTCACGAAATACTCAAGATCTGATATCGCTCAAGCTGTGAACATGCTTAGTAGATATACGAGCAATCCATGACATAACCACTTGAAAGCCATAGTAACAATTTTGAGGTATCTGAAAGAAACTTCAAAATATGGGCTATATTATGGAAGATATCTTGCTGTTTTAGAGGGATACATCGATGCTAACTGGATATCTGATATAATAGATTCCAAATCTACAAGTGGATTTGTTTTCACACTTGGTAGTTCGGTCGTGTCATGGAAATCCTCGAGGTAAATATGTATTGCCCGATCTACTATAGAATCAGAGTTCATAGCATTAGACAAAACATCAAAAAAGCAGAATGACTTCAAAACTTCCTGGAGGATATTCCTAGTTGGCCCAAATCGGTGCCAGCAATAAGTATACATTGTGATAGCCAATCGGCTATTGGGAGAGCCTAAAATACAATGTATAATGGTAAGTCTCTACGTATATGTCGGAGACATAATACCATACGTCAACTACTCTCAAGTGGCATAATATCGATTGATTATATTAAGTCGAAGGAAAACCTAACGGATCCACTAACTAAAGATTTACTTAGAGAGAAGGTTGAGAAGTCATCGAGGGGAATGGGCTTGAAGCCTATAAATTAAGAATTGTCACTGCGGAAACCCAACCTAGCTTACTGGAGATCCCAAGATCTAGCTTCAAAAGGGATAACTGAAACTTTGTGCAATTCAAAACAAGCACTTGAGAGTTTTATACTCTTTCCCATTTCGATAATAATGCCGAGTGTTGTCTGTCAAGGTTAGGATAAGCTAAGGCTTTTAATGATCATTATATTAGGAGATGAGTCATAATGGGGGTAAAGGTAGATTACCACTTCATAGTAGATCACATATTTAAAGTACGAAGTGTGACCGCTACCATGGGATTTTACAAGATGATTTCCCTAAAGTGCTTGGTAAATCCAGGACAGTTGTTCAGGGCCGAAATGAACACAATCATAGAACGGGATAATGGCCGAAGTAAAGCTGTGTGTTGGCAATTGTATTGGTTTACACCAACAGCAGAACATTTTAAGTCTATGGGTCACTGGTTTGCCAAATAAATCCGATTTTCATTCAGTAGGAAAGGTTTAAGGCGAAAGCTACATATTTCGATGCATCTTTAGTTGACGTAAACTCTCTCAAGTGTCTGCATGAATATTTGAAGAATTGTGGGGGATTGTTATAAATTCTTCAATTATTTCTTATTTGGATGGTGGAGGGGCATGTCCTTTGGATGGTATCCTGTAGGGACATGTCCTCCAAATGATAATAACATGTTAAAGGCTTCCAAGGGATGCATGGGAGGGGTATAATCATTTGGATGGTTGTACCCCAACTCAAAGGGTGCCCTTTAGGCACCATTCCATGCCTTTATAAGGAGGCCTTCATATTTATTTTCAATATACACAGAAACATCCGAATTAAGAGCCATATTTTCATTATTTTAATCAGTGGGAGAGTTCCACCATATTCAAAGTTCAAATACTTATTAAGGAGTGCTCCTTGAACAAGAAGCATTCAAAGAATCCTAGGAGAACATTGGCTATTTCGAATCCGTAGAGCATCATAGACAGAGGCTAATAAGTTCTTAAGGACAGATAATTATCTCGACTTGGATATTTTAATCAGGTTTTTTCGATTCTAAAAGTTTTAGGGTTTTGCATGTTAATGTAGATCTACTTTTGATTATGTTTTTTGATTGATGATATCATGTTAATTTTTTATTTAATGACACTAATCTGCCTACAAAATTATTATAAACTCAATATTGGTCAAATATTATCCATTTTATTTTCGGGTTTCTAACATCCATCATAAGCAATATTAGATATTAAAATCCATCTTGTGAGGTTCAACGGCCCAACTCGATATATTCATAATTTATTTCTTAGATTAGATTAAAAGTTCACCCCAAAAAATATAGTACTTATAAACACATTTGCTGTTGACGTATTTGCGGTTTTGTCGGGTAACGCAGCGGAAGGCGAAAAATCAGATTTTTTTTAATTTCAAAAATTTTCATTAGACTATTAAAATAAACTATTTATTTTAATATTGAATCCTAAATCTAATTTAGAAATGTCCAATGGACCCCATTATCGAAAATTGCGTAATTTACAAACTTTTTACATTTTGCTAATTTTAGTCCAAAATCGTCAATTACACAATTAAGTGTTTCCTACACACTACTAAAATGATTAGTATACTTATAATATAATCAATTACATCCATAGAATGAAAATCCCAAAATTAGTATTAAGCATAAACCCTAGAAAATCTAATTAATCAAAATTTTCACTAAATTGACTTTCAATATAGCATTAGAACAATCTTTCCAACATTCTTAAAGTCTCACCACATCCAAAAACACTCAATAAAAATTCTAGGATTCCATAAAGTGGCATAGAAACTCTATAGTGGTAACTTAAATTTCCTAGAAAAAATTGAACTCTAATAACCATTTTAAAGCTCAAAGTTTCATCACACATGCATACATTCTTCCCAACAAGCAAAGGAAATAATTTCCTACAAAACTACATCACATGTATTCAAATAAAGCAGAGGAAATAATTTCCTAGTAAAATATTAAGAAACTTACCTTGAATTTATAAATCTTTAAGCTAATACTTGAGTTTTTGTTCTCACCAATTTTCTTCTCATTTTAGGTTTTTAAATTTGGTTTCTAGTTGTGTTGTAGAAGAAAAGGGAACAATCCCCTTTTAATTAACCTTGGCCGAAATTGGCCCCCAAAGAGAGAGAAAAAATAATTTTTTATTTTAAAACAATTACAAGAAAAAATATCTCATCCTATTAATCTTCAAAAAGGCCACATGTCACCATTTAATGTATAACACATGTCATTTCTATAAATGACATATACTTATATATTTAAAATATATTTATTTAAAAGATTATTTAATTAATATTTTAATCAAATAATTCATTTAATTAAATATATAATATATTTCTATATTTACACTAAATGATAAAATACATTCATGGTAACATATATTTCAAATTCATTTAATAATTAATTAATGCATATCTAATCAAATTATGTATCTAATACATATACACATTAATTTAGAAAATTACCGAATGTCCCCGTATGTGTAATTTTTATTTAACTTTAAACGATTTCCGAATAATCAATATTATTCGTTATAAGTCGCCCTAGTGCTCTACGAGTATTTTTGATTATGTGAGATTCTCTAAGTTTAGGTATATCCGTCATGGAATCTAATCCCGTGTTCATAATTTATCCACTCATAAATTATGACGACCACATATATTCTCACTGAACCATACAAGTTGAGATCTTCGCATACGTATAATCCTTTCGTTATAGATATCCAGATAAATACCAAAGACATAAATATAATCGTCAAATATCATAAGGTATAATCCCCGTCGACGTATAGATCCGCGATTTCTCAACAACACTTAAAATTCATTTTCGAGTGTATCATGACCATGAATTTGATAAATCGCAATCTCATGAAGTGGACACCTAAATCCAAAACGCAGGACTAATGGATCCTCTCTGGATACATAACTGGATATCATAAGTAGCAGTACACAGCCAATGAACAGACACATGTCTAACCTAAAAGGTCGAAGACGTGACTGCCATCAAAGTGTGGAAGATAACTCATACATCCACCATGATATCGCAAGTCAAATGACCACTATACTACTCAACTCGAGAAGATTCATATTGACGCAAACGTACCATCTATTAGGAATCTTTCATGAGTCGTTCAGTGCTTATCCACTATGAACACCTACATGTCTATACGAGCCTCCCTAGACTTGTGGCTCACTGAGATAAACCACTAGAATCCAATATTCTGATATACAACTGATTACGCCCAAAAATGACTCGTGGTTATCGTAGTATAACTGGGGTGTCGATTCCTCAGAGAGAAGGTTACAACAAAACTAATTCACTTAAGCAAAAATGTTTAACAATAACTAAATTAAAGAAAAGATTAAATTACAATGTAAACTAAAGATTACGAAAACTTATAAGATTTTATCAATGGAGAGAAATAGCAAAGATTCAGGATCCTCTCTTGCACCAATTCCTTATATTCCGTTATTGATTCTTTTATTACACCATTGAGGGTTTCACGTCCCAAACCAACAATTGGAGGATATACAATTATACCTAATTTAAAGTTCTAAGGTAATTGATATTTTATCTTCTCTACATTCACAACACATAAGGCTATCGTTACAACCTATCCAATGAAGACAATATACCATTGGGTAATATTGCAGCAGAAAATTAACTCGCAAAACAACCTTAACCAGTCACAACTATTTTCACCAACCACACATATAAAAAACATAACTGAATCTATATGTAAATTAATAAAATATAGTTTCTGGATTAAAATAATCAAAAGAATAAAGAGAATAGTAATTGTATTAAACAAATAAAATCATCCAAGAATCAAAGAACAAAGTTAAAAGAACCGGGTATAAGAGATCGTCCTTAGCTTTGCCTTATGAAGTTGGTTCCGCATTCCGAAGGAAGAAACAACAATGATGGATTGGAGAAACATCGTGTAATTCATTATCACTACTCCCTGGATTGCTCTCGGTAAAGCTGTCTTCTTCTCCTATTATGCGAAGCTTCCCACGGCTTCTCTCTCTTTATTTTCTTTTGTCGCGCACATCTGCCTCTCTCTGTTGTTTGTTTATTATATATGCGCAGTTAAAGCCTCTTGCTATTTTTTCTTTCTCTCCACATCAATTCTCTCTCTTATGTTTTAGTTTTCTTTTATAGTGCATGCAGCCACTCTCTTCTCACGCACCAAGGAGAGTCTCTCTCTTAGGGTTTATTTTTAGTGCGCCAAAAACTGTGTCTCTCTTAGGGTTTATTTATTCACGCCGCTTACTCTCTCTCATGTTTTTTTCTATGTCTGCGCACCACACTCTCTTCTTATTTTGTAAACCGGCCCAGCCCTTGCTTCACGTTTTTGTTCTCTTATGCCCCTTCCTTCTATCTTGTCTTTTCCTGCGCACTTTGATTGTTTATGCATGCGGCCTTAGGGTTTTGTTTAGTGCGCCCGCCCATGCTGTTTCACGTTGCATGCACTAGCTATCTGTTGTACATGCGCCGCACTGCTTATATCTATTGCATGTCTTCATAATAAGCAATGAACCCTAATATGTCACGTGTGCATGGATTTTCTTTATTCAACTTTCGCAACTCATCTCTTGCATGACCCACTTTGCTTTCTCTCTAAATCCTACAAATAATAAAGAGAGAAATTACTAATATTAAGTTAAATAATAAATACTTTCGAAATTAACATAATGATAATAAAATATATAATAAAATATGAAATATATAATTAAATACTGAATAATAAACCCGAATAAGTGATGTTTCAAATTACATTTTCATTCACTTAGCACAACCCTCAACCAGCTTATTGCTAGTCCCTAGCAATTCAAGTATAAAATAAAATGAAAATTAAATAAATAAAAACTTTATAAGCCACTTTTGTATGGATCACGATTGCATTTAGCATATGCAACAAGCCTAGGTGTCCCTAGTGGACGAGTTATAATCTCGTGAGGGCTTACAGTGATGAAACATACAAACGTCATTCAAAACACACAAGCATGTAAAAATAAAAATTAAATAGTCCCAATAGTCTCACATAATATTTGTCCTCAAGAATGCCTAGTAATGAAATTAGAGAACCTTCAAAGTACTCAATGTAACTCAAATCCAAGACATTGAATAAATCATCTAAGCCGGACTCACAGCGTGTGTACGCTAAGGTTCATTCACAGCTTTATTCTCAAGTAAGCCAACTTAATGATTTCGTTTAAAAATTGGGATTGATGGGTCAAACCAACCTAGATATCTCAATTAAGCTCTGTAGTTGCTTTTCTGTGCTCAATATGGCATGATTTCTCTTTATCCTTAGTCTCTCTTTTCATTTTCTCATTTTTGCATTTTTCTTTTCGTTCTTTTTTTCTTCTTTTTTTTTCAACACACCTACCCTTTAAGGTAGTATTTCTCCTCATGGTGGTCCTAATACTCGCCCACGGGTAGCTTCACGCTTATCGGTTATAGGTGGTTTTTTTTTTATTTCTTCAGAGACTTTTTCTTTTATTTTCAACCATACCATATGTCATAACACAAGCAAATCAGGATAGACATCTAAACAAACGGTCATTCATCGACATGCAATTTCTTCAACTAGTCAACTTGCTAACTACTCAGGCTTTCACTACTAGAAACCAATAATTAAGTGCTTATGAGTCTAACATAGATAAACTACTCAAAGAGTTAGATAAAAGTACATTAAAGGACTTATCGTTTCTAAGATTTCATCCTAACACAAACAATATCATCATAGGACCTATGTTTAACTATCAAGGACTAAAAGCAAATAAAACAAACAAGCAATTTTTTTTTTAAAGAAAAACTACACGAATAACACATTCACATCTAGGTGAAACTACATGAATAACACATACACATACATGTGAAACACATGATAATACCACCACCCCCAACCTAAAGGAAACATTGTCCTCAATGTAACAACAGAAAAAGCAAAGACAAGGAAGGAGTTCACCTGATTAGAGATGTTGTGAACCTGGATGAAATATTGAATTAACCTGCAAAAAGAAAAAACGAAACAAAACAAAAGGAAAAAGGAAGAAAGATTAAAATTAAAAATAACTAGAAAATAAATAAAGACGTAAATAAATAAAGTACAACAATAGGAAAAGGAAAACTCAATCCACATAGGTAGGGTCAGCAAGAGGTGCATCATCTCCTGCAGGAATCAGATTGTCCAGGAATGGTTTCAGCCTCTGTCCATTAATTTTAAATATCCTGCCGTCCTTAGGATCTTCTTCTTCGACAGCTCCATGGGGAAAAACTTGCTTCACAATGAAAGGTCTGGTCCACCGGGATCATAACTTGCCTAGGTGAAGATGAAGTCTGGAATCATAAAGATGTACTTTTTGGTTAGGCTCAAAATTTTTCCTCATTATCTGCTTGTCATTGGCAGCTTTCATCTTGGCTTTGTAGAGGCAGGAATTGTCATAAGCATCATTCCGTAGTTATTCGAGTTATGTTATATGTAGCTTCCGCTGTGTACCTGCAACACTCTGATCAAAGTTAAGATTTTTAATAGCCCAATAGGCTTTATGTTCTAACTCAACAGGTAAATGACAAGCCTTTCCAAATACAAGCCTATAGGGAGATATACCAAGAAGGGACTTGTAAGTAGTACAATATGCCCAAAGTGCATCTGCAAGTCGTAAAGGCCAATCATTGCAGTCGAGGTTCACCATTTTCTCTAATATTTGTTTGATCTATCTATTTGCCAATTCTGCTTGCCCATTTGTCTGAGGGTGATAAGCAGTAGAAATCTTATGGACCACACCATATTTACGCATCTAGGTCTCAAAAGATCGATTGCAAAAATGTGTCACTTGATCGCTTATAATGACACGTAGGGTACCGAAGCATGACAGTACATGTTCTTTTAAGAATTTAACCACAGTAATATTGTCATTTACTCGATATGCTACTGCTTCAACCCATTTGGACACATAATCAACTGCGAGAAGAATGTAGATGTATCCAAAAGAGGGTGGAAAAGGTCCCACAAAATCAATACCCCAACAATAAAAGACCTCAATGACAAGAATAGGGTTAAGAGGCATTAAATGACGACGGGACAGAGCACCTAATTTCTGACACCTTTCACAGGAACGGTAGAATCCATTTGTATCCTTAAATAGAGTGGGCCAATAAAAACCACACTACAGAATTTTTCCAGCAATTTTCTTTACTGAGAAATGGCCTCCGCATGCATTGGAATGACAAAAGGCTAAAACACTTAGAACTTCATCTTCAGGAATGCAACGTCTCAATATTTGGTTAGGGTAGTATTTGAATAAGTATGGGTTATCCTAATAAAAATTACATACCTCGACCAAGAATTTACGCTTATCCTGTGAATTCCAAGTGGACGGGCACTCACCAAAAACTAAAAAGTTGATAATGTGCATACCAAGGTGCTTGTGTGACTGTAAAAAAGATGTTCATAAGGGAAGTCATCTCGAATTGGTGGGCCATCAGCAGAGTCGTTAAACTCCAAGTGAGATAAGTGATTTACCACCACGTTTTCAACCCCATTTTGTCATTGATTGTTAGATCAAATTCCTGTAACAATAGGATCCACCTAATCAATCTTGCCTTAGCATCTTTCTTCGAAAAAAGGTACTTAAGAGCTGCATGGGAGAGCCAATCAGATATGCACATAATTTGTCCAAGGCAAAGACTACTGCTAGTAGTTCTTTTTCAGTTGTGGAATAGTTCATTTGAGCACTGTTTAGAGTTCTGCTGGCATAATATACGAAAAAAGGTTTCCCTTCTCGTCTTTGTCCTAAGACTGCCCCAACTGCGTAATCACTAGCATCACACATAATCTCGAAAGGTAAATTCCAATCAGGTGATTACATAATTGGAGCAGGGATGAGTTTAGTGATTAATGTCCTGAAGGCATCTTCACACTCCTGTGTCCATTCAAATGAAGAGTCTTTAGTGAGAAGGTTACACAGTGGTCTAGAGACAGAGGAGAAATTCTGTATAAACCTCTTATAGAAACCAGCATGTCCAAGAAAAGATCGCACATCTTTAACAGTTTTGGGTGGCGGCAGCTTGGATATCAACTCGATCTTTGATTTGTCAACTTCAATGCCCTTGGATGAAATAATATGACCTAGGACGATTCCTGAAGAGACCATAAAGTGTCACTTTTCCCAGTTCCAAATGAGGCATTTTTCCTGACATCGACTTAACACTGCTTTCAGGTTAAGCAAGCATATATCAAAGGAGTCGCCGAACACTGTTAAATCATCTATAAATACCTCCATACACTTCTCAATCATATCACTAAAAATGCTCAGCATGCATCTCTGAAAAGTGGCGGGGGCATTGCATAAACCAAATGGCATGCGGCGAAAAGTATAAGTACCGAACGGGCAGGCGAAGGTGGTTTTCTCCTGATCTTCCAAAGAGATCTCAATTTGGTAATATCCAGAATATCAATCTAGAAAATAGTAGAATGGATGACTAGCTACCCGCTCAAGAATCTGGTCGATAAAGGGAAATGGGAAGTGATCTTTTCAGGTAGTAGCATTTAACTTCTAGTAATCTATGCACATACGCCAACCTGTGACTACCTTGGTAGGAACCAGTTCTCATACCTCATTTTGCACTACAGTAACCCCCAACATTTTAGGGACAACATGTGTAGGACTAACCCATTTACTATCAGCAATTGGGTATATAATACCCGCATCTAGTAACTTTATCACTTCATTTCTCACAATATTTTTTTATAGTCGGGTTAAGTCTACGTTGAGGGTCACTACGAGAAATAGTTCCATCTTCTAGGGGAATTCTGTGGGAATAAATCAAAAGACTGATACTTTTAATGTCTTCTATGGTCCAGACAAGTGCAGATTTATGCTCTTTCAACATCTCAAGTAATTTCTTACTTTGTGACGCACTAAGCTCCGAAGAAATGATAACAAGAAATGTATCTCCTGATCCAAGGAACGCATGTTGAAGCCCTTCTAGTAATGACTTGAGTTCAACTTTTGGTGTTTCGACCGAAGAAGGTTTTGGTTTCCCCATTTCCTCTGGTAATGGCTTGAGTTCAAATATTTGTCAAAGAAGGCATTGTTTAACAAATATTTCCCACACCCCAAGACGGATGCCCTTAAAAAACAAATCTCCATATTTTCCCAGAAAGACAGTGAGACCCTTTACCAAACATGGGAGAGGTATAATGAGTTGTTAGCTAGTTGCCCCCACCATGGCTTTGAGAATTGGCGTTTAGTTAGTTACTTCTATGATGGATTGACACCTAGGGAGCGCCAATTCGTTAAGACGATGTGTAATGGTGAGTTTATCCAAAAGGACCCTGATAAGGCCCTCGAGTACCTAAATAACCTAGCTAAGAAGTCTCATACCTGGACTAGACCTAATTCCATGGATAACAATGATAGGACACACCTCACTCCTTCTATTAGAAGCGTACACCACTTGAGAGAAGAGGACAGCCTTAAGGCGAAAATTGAAATATTAACCAGGCAAATGGGACCTTACTAGCCAAGGACAGTAAGTCTATGCATACAGTAGGCCACTTAGAGACTCAGGAAGTTTGTGATGTGTGTAACAGGACCGACCATTTGACACAAGATTGCCCTACAACTAGAGAACCATATGAGAGTCAATGCAATGCATTAGGAACGTATAGGAAACCCTACACACCGTACTCAGACACTTATAACCCTGGTTGGAGAAACCATCCCAACTTTAGTTGGAAACAAGACTCTCATAAGTCGAGTCAGACACCACAATCTAGGAGTTACAGTACCCCACAGTATCACAAACCTGCCATCCCTAGGAATTCCTTAGAGGACACCATGCAAGCCTTTGTGGAAACTCAAAGTAAGACCAATCAAAAGTTTGAATCCTTGATAGCTCAGCTAGCGGAAGACAATAAGGAGATTAAAAGCCAAATCTCTAAGTTAACTAACGTCTTGAGTGTGAATGAACAAGGAAAATTCCCTTCCCAAGCTCAACCTAATCCTCAAGGGCAGCATATGACACAGGCTGATCAGGGAGGTGTAAATGTAAAAGGTGTCAATGCCATAACGATTAGGAGTGGTAAGGAGGTAGGAGTAAAAGACACCTCAAACACAACAGATCCGACCAAGGATAATAGTGTAGATACTCCTCAGGAAGACCCAGAACCACATCTCCTAGTTAGAGTACCATTTCCTCCAGCCATTAGGCCAGCCACCAATGCTGCAGACCCGAACGGTGAGATCTTAGAACACCTTAGGCAAGTAAAAATAAACTTGCCTTTGTTACATGTAATCAAACAGGTTCCCACATACGCTAAGGTTTTAAAGGATCTATGTACTATGCAGAGGAAGCACCATGTGAAGAAAACTACATTCCTAACGGAACGAGCTAGTGCAGTGATTGAACAAAAGACCCCACCGAAATATAAGGACCCGGGGGTGTCCCACCATCACTTGCCATATTGGTACATGCGAGTTTGGTCAGGCATTACTAGACTTGGGCGCGAGTGTGAATCTCATGCCATATTCCATATATATGCAGTTAGGTTTTGGAGAGATCAAGCCTATATCAGTAGTCTTGCAGTTAGAAGATCGTTCTGTCAGAACCCCACGAGGGGTAGTAGAGGATGTCTTACTCCAGATTGACAAATTCTATTATCCCGTTGACTTCTTGATCTTAGACACCCAGTCCGTAGTTAAGACCGAATCCAAAATTCCTCTTATCCTGGGTAGACCTTTCCTTACTACAGCAAATGCTCTTATAAATTGTAGAAATAGCCTCATGAAATTGTCATTCAGGACATGACATTGGAAGTGAATATTTTTCACATCGGGAAACAACACACAGGATAACGATGAATGTCATCAGACATTCCTCATAGATATAATTGTGCTAGAATTGGCTCTCATTCTACATGATTCTGACCCTCCCGATCATCTTCTTCCAAATTCAAACCTTTTAGACACTCTCGAATCCACCAACCCTCCGGACATCGCTAGAGGCTACTGTGTTTGGCAAAAACATGGACCGACATTTTGGCAGCCGCAGTTTGAGGCTTTGCCAGAGGTAAGGGATAGACCAAAACCTTCTTCGGTTGAAACACCAAAAATTTAATTAAAGACCCTACCAGAAGGACTGCAACATGCGTTCCTTGGATCAGGAGATACATTCCCTGTTATCATTTTCTCAGAGCTTAGTGCATCACAGAGTAAGAGATTACTTGAGATGTTGAGTGAGCATAAATCTGCACTTGGCTTGACCATATGAGACATTAAAGGTATTAGCCCCTTGATTTGTTCCCATAAAATTCACCTAGAAGATGGAGCTACCCCTCGTAGAGATCCTCAACGTAGACTTAACCCCACTATGAAAGAAGTGGTGAGAAATGAAGTGATAAAGTTACTAGACGCGGGTATTATATACCCAATTACTGATAGAAAATGGGTTAGTCCTACGCAGGTTGTCCCTAAAAAGTTGGGAGTTACTGTAGTGAAGAATGAGGCAGGAGAACTGGTTCCTACCAAGGTAGTTACAGGTTGGCGTATGTGCATCGATTACCAAAGTTAAATTCCGCCACCCGAAAAGACCACTTCCCACTTCCCTTTATCGATCATATTCTTGAGCGGGTAGCTGGTCACCCATTTTATTGTTTCCTAGATGGATATTCAGGATACTACCAAATTGAGATCTCCTTGGAAGATCAGGAGAAAACCACATTTACCTGCCCGTTCGGAACCTATGCTTTTCACCGTATGCCATTTGGTTTATGAAATGCCCCGCCACTTTTCAAAGATGCATGTTGAGCATTTTTAGTGATATGATTGAGAAGTGTATGGAGGTATTTATGGATGATTTAACAGTGTTTGGCGACTCATTTGATACATGTTTGCTTAACCTGAAAGTAGTATTAAGTCGATGTCAGGAAAAAGGCCTCGTTCTGAACTGGGAAACGTGTCACTTTATGGTCTCTTCTGGAATCGTTCTAGGTCATATCGTCTCATCCAAGGGCATTGAAGTCGATAAATCAAAGATTGAGTTGATATCCAAGCTGCCAACACCCAAAACTGTTAAAGATGTGCGATCATTTCTTAAGCATGCTGGTTTCTATAGGAGATTCATACAGAACTTCTCTTCTATCTCTAGACCACTGTGTAACCTTCTCGCTAAAGATTTCTCATTTGAATGGACACAGGATTGTGAAGATGCCTACAAGACGCTTATCACTAAACTCACCTCTGCCCCAATCATGCAACCACCCGATTAGAATTTACCATTTGAGATTATGTGTGACGCTAGTGACTACGCAGTTGGGGCAGTCCTAGGACAAAGACGAGAAGGGAAACCTTCTGTCGTGTATTATGCTAGTAGAACTCTAAACAGTGCTCAAATGAACTATTCCACAATTGAAAAAGAACTGCTGGCAGTAGTCTTTACCTTAGACAAATTTCGTGCATACCTAATTGGCTCCCCAATCACCATTTTTCACCGACCATGCAGTCCTTAAGTACCTTCTTTCGAAGAAAGATGCTAATGTAAGATTGATTAGGTGGATCTTGTTGTTACGGAATTCGACCTACCTAATTGACAATGAATAAAAAGGGTGTTGAAAATATGGTAGCAGATCACTTATCTCGCTTGGAGTTTAACGACTCCGCTGATGGCCCACCAATTCGCGATGACTTCCCTGATGAACATCTTTTTGCAGTCACACGAGCACCATGGTATGCACACATTGTCAACTTTTTAGTTTCTGGTGAGTGCCCGTCCACTTGGAATTCACAAGATAAGCGTAAATTCTTGGTCGAGGTACGTAATTTTTATTGGGATGATCCATACTTATTCAAATACTGCCCTGACCAAATATTGAGACGTTGCATTCCCGAAGATGAAGTTCTCAGTGTGTTGACCTTTTATCATGCCAACGCTTACGGAGGCCATTTTTATGTAAAGAAAACTGCTGCAAAAATTCTGCAGTGTGGTTTCTATTGTCCCACTCTATTTAAGGACACTAACGGATTCTGCCGCTCCTGTGAAAGATGTCAAAAATTAGTAGCTTTGTCCCGTCGTCATATGATGCTCCTTAACCCTACTCTTGTCATTGAAGTATTTGATTGTTGGGGCATTGATTTTATGGGACCCTTTCCACCCTTATTTAGTTATCTCTACATTCTTCTCGGAGTTGATTATGTGTCTAAATGGGTTCAGGCAGTAGCCTGCCGAACCAATGACAATGCTACTGTAGTCAAATTCTTAAAGGACATGTATTGTCCCGTTTCGGTACCCACATGAGTCATCATCAGCGATCAAGGAACACACTTTTGCAACCGATCTTTTGAAGCCTTGATGCGCAAATATGGTGTGGTGCACAAGATCTCTACTGCCTATCACCCACAGACAAATGGGCAAGCTGAATTAGCAAATAGAGAGATCAAACAGATATTAGAGAAAACGGTAAACCCCGACCGTAAGGATTGGTCTTTACAACTTCCAGATGCGCTTTGGGCATACCGTACTGCTTACAAATCCCTTCTTGGAATGTCTCCTTATAGGCTTGTATTTGGAAAAGCTTGTCATCTACCTGTTGAGTTAGAACATAAAGCCTACTGGGCTATTAAAAATCTTAACTTTGATCTGAGTGTTGCAGGACACAGCGAAACTTCAGATAACAGAGCTCGAAGAACTCCGAAATGATGCTATGACAATTCCCGCCTCTACAAAACCAAGATGAAAGCTGCCCATGACAGACAGATAATGAGGAAAACTTTTGAGCCTAACCAGAAGATTCATCTTTATGATTCCTGACTCCATCTTCACCTAGGAAAGCTGCGATCCAGATGGACCGGACCCTTCATTGTAAAACAAGTTTTCCCCCATGGAGCTATAGAAGTAGAAGATCCTAAGGACGGCAGAGTGTTTAAAGTAAATGGATAGAGGCTGAAACCATTCCTAGACAATCCAATTCCCGCAGCAGAGGATACACCTCTTGCTGACCCCACCTAGGATAGATTAAGGTTGTTTTGCGAGTTAATCTTCTGTTGTCAGTATTGCCCGAGGGTATATTGTCATCGTTAGATAGGTTGTAACGATAACCTTGTGAGTTGTGAACGTAGAGAAGGTTGAATTACAATTACCTTAGAACTTAAACTGGTGTAGAATTGAATATCTTCCAATTGTGGATTTGGGACGTGAAATCCTCAATTGCGTAATTAAATAAATCAATAACGAATATAAGTAATAGGTACAAGAGGGGACCTTGATGCTTTGCTCTTTCTCACCATTGTTAAAATCTTTTAAGCTTTTTGAAATCTTTAATTTTCCATCGCAATTTAATCTTTTCTTAAAATCAGTTATTGCTAATCGTTTTTGCTTGAATAAATTAGTTCATGTAACCATCTCTCTGTGGAATCGACACCCCAACTGTAATGCGATAACCGCGAGTCATATTTGGGCGTAATCAAAATTTGGCGCCGTTGCCGGGGAGACGGTTTACAAGCAAAAAGACCAGGTTTGCTTAGTCAATAACGAAGCGGTAACTTCGTTCTTTTTTTATTTTAGTATTCTATTTTATTTTTATTTTTAATTAGTTCTTTTTATTTATTATTTTTTTTCTAGTCTTTTACTTTAGTATTTATTTTAGTTGTTTTATTTTTTTTAGTTTAGTTAGATTTTAAGTTTTAGTTTATTGCTTTTATTTATTTGTTTACTTTTATTTTATTTCTCGTATTATTTGAACTTAAATTGCATGCCTAGACGTAGAGATATATTTGGTAGGTTCATTAGAACTGAGGAAGAGAATTCTGATTCAGAGAGTTTGTTTGACAATCTCTTTGCCACACCCTCCACATCTAGTGCACACACCATGAGTGACTACGAGAGACCACCTAGGAGGACTCTTGAAGAGTACCTACACCCAATTCGCACAGCTACACCTTCATGTATCATGTTTCCTCCAAATGCACCACCCGTAGATTTTAAACCTGGGATGATACAGTATCTCCCAACCTTGCATGGTTTGGAGAACGAAAATCCCTATGTGCATATTAGAGAATTTGAAGAGGTAGTAACAACTTTCCATGACCGGTTTGGAACTACGGACACAATCAGACTTAAGTTTTTCCCTTTTTCCCTTAAGGATAAAGCTAAGAGTTGGTTGTACTCTTTAAGACCTAGGTCAATAGGATCGTGGGGCGAGATGACCCGGGCATTCTTTGACAAATATTTCCCACACCACAAGACGGATGCCCTTAAAAAACAAATCTCCACATTTTCCCATAAAGACAGTGAGACCCTTTACCAAACATGGGAGAGGTATAATGAGTTGTTAGCTAGTTGCCCCCACCATGGCTTTGAGAGTTGGCGTTTAGTTAGTTACTCCTATGATGGATTGACACCTAGGGAGCGCCAATTCATTGAGACGATGTGTAATGGTGAGTTTATCCAAAAGGACCCTGATGAGGCCCTCGAGTACCTAGATGACCTATCTAAGAAGTCTCATACCTGGACTGGACCTAATTCCATGGATAGCACTGATCGGACACACCTCACTCCTTCTATTAGAAGCGTACACCACTTGAGAGAAGATGACAACTTTAAGGCGAAAGTTGAAATATTAACCAGACAAATGAGAACCTTACTAGCCAAGGACAATAAGTCTATGCATACAGTAGCCCACTTAGAGCCTCAGGAAGTTTGTGCTGTGTGTAACATGACCGACCATTTGACACAAGAGTGCCCTACAACTAGAGAACCATATGAGAGTCAATGCAATGCATTAGGAACGTATAGGAAACCCTACACACCGTACTCAGACACTTATAACCCTGGTTGGAGAAACCATCTCAACTTTAGTTGGAAACAAGACTCTCATAAGTCGAGTCAGACACCACAATCTAGGAGTTACAGTACCCCACAGTATCACACACCTGCCATCCCTAGGAATTCCTTAGAGGACACCATGCAAGCCTTTGTGGAAACTCAAAGTAAGACCAATCAGAAGTTTGAATCCTTGATAGCTCAGCTAGCGGAAGACAATAAGGAGATTAAAAGCCAAATCTCTAAGTTAACTAACGTCTTGAGTGTGAATGAACAAGGAAAATTCCATTCCCAAGCTCAACCTAATCCTCAAGGGCAACATATGGCACAGGTGATCAGGGAGGTGTAAATGTAAAATGTGTCAATGCCATAACAATTAGGAGTGATAATGAGGTAGGAGTAAAAGACACCCCAAATACAACAGATCCGACCAAGGATAATAGTGTAGATACTCCTCAAGAAGACCCAGAACCACATCTCCCAGTTAGAGTACCATTTCCTCAAGCCCTTAGGCCAGCCACCAAAGCTGCAGACCCGAACGGTGAAGACTGGCGCCATGGCGCCATGCTCCCATACAAGATCGAGAGAATTAGGCGCCATGGCGCTAAGAAGGCCACTGGCGCCGCAGCGCCAGTTGAAGTAATAAAGATGGGCGCCCTGGCGCCCCAAGGCACTCCATACAAAAGTCCCGAAAGCGCCCACTTAAGGAGCCGCGACGCTGCGGAAGCAGTATCACGCGTTCCGGGTTTTAGCTTTTAGGGTTTTCTGAAATCCTAATGACACCCTGACACTACTATAAATACAACTGTTCGTCCAGAAATAAGGAGGAGAGGAGTTACACAAATACAAAAAGAGGAATCAGAGCCGTGCAGATTCTCGGGGTAAGAACCAATGTTTCATCCAATGATTTCCTTTTCTATCTCTGTTGTTTCTTCATCTAGAATGCGGAACTGATCTGCTAAGCAAAGCTAAGGGCGAACTCTTATACTCAACTCTTGTATTCTTGTTATTTGATTCATGGATGATCTTATTTGATTAATATAATTGTTATTCTATTCATCTCTTTATTCTTTGATTATTTGATAACTATATTTTATTAGTTTACATATAGATTCAGTCATGTTTTTTCTATGTGTTGTTGGTAAAATTGGTTTGATAGATTAAGGTTATTTTGCGAGTTAATCTTCTGCTGCAGTATTGCCCGAGGGTATATTATCGTCGTTAGATAGGTTGTAACGATAACCTTGTGAGTTGTGAACGTAGAGAAGGTTGAATGACAATTACCTTAGAACTTAAACTGGTGTAGAATTGAATATCTTGCAATTGTGGATTTGGGACGTGAAATCCTCAATTGCGTAATTAAATGAATCAATAACGAAATATAAGTAATATGTACAAGAGGGGACCCTGATGCTTTGCTCTTTCTCACCATTGTTAAAATCTTTTAAGCTTTTTGAAATCTTTAATTTTCCATCCCAATTTAATCTTTTCTTAAAATCAGTTATTGCTAATCGTTTTTGTTTGAGTAAATTAGTTCATGTAACCATCTCTCTGTGGAATCGACACCCCAAATGTACTGCGATAACCGCGAGTCATATTTGGGCGTAATCAGTGGGCTACTGCCTGTATAGACTTGCTATCTTTGGCTAATAAGTCTCCCATCTGTCTAGTTAATAGTTCAACTTTTGCCTTAAGGCTGTCCTCTTCTCTCAATTGGTGTACGCTTCTAAGAGGAGGGGTATGGTGTGTTCTATCAGTGCTATCCATGTAATTAGGTCCCGTCTAGATATGAAACTTCTTAGCTAGGTCATCTAAATACTCGAGTGCCTCATCAGGGTCCTTTCGAATAAACTCACCATTGCATATTGTCTCCATGAATTGGCGCTCCCTAGGGGTCAATCCATCATAGAAATAACTGATTAAATGCCAACTCTCAAATCCATGATGAGGGCAACTAGATAACAACTCCTTATACCTCTCCCGTGTTTGATAAAGGGTCCCACTATCTCTATGGGAGAAGGTGGAGATTTGTTTTTTCAGGGCATCCGTCTTATGGTTTGGGAAGTATTTATCGAAGAATGCATGGGTCATCTCGCTCCATAATCCTATTGACCTAGGTCTTAAAGAGTACAATCAATTCTTAGCTTTATTCTTAAGGGCAAATGGGAAGAACTTAAGTCTGATTGTATCAGTGGTTCCAAACTGGACATGGAAGATCACTACTACCTCTTCAAATTCTATAATGTGCACATAGGGGTTCTCGTTCTCCAAACCATGGAAGGTTGGGAGATACTATATCATCCCAGGTTTAAAATCTACGTGTGGTGCATTTGGAGGAAACATGATGCACGAAGGTGTAGCTGTGCGAGTTGGGTGGAGGTACTATTCAAGAGTCCTCTTAGCTGGTATCTCGTATTCACTCATGTTGTGTGCACTAGATGTGGAGTGTGTGGTAAAGAGATTGTCAAACAAACTCTCTGAATCAGAAACAGAATTAAAAAAATAACGAAAAATTAAAATTTACTAAAATTAGAATTGAAATTAAATAAGCAGAAAATAAATTCAAGAATAAAAAAACTAAGAAAATTAAAATAATGTAAATAAGCAAATAATCAGTAAAATAAAATAAAATAAATGTAACGAAGTTACCGCTTCGTTGTTGACTAAGCAAACCTGGTCATTTTGCTTGTAAACCGTCTCCCCGGAAACGGCGCCAAATTTTAATTATGCCCAGAAATGACTCGCGATTATCGCAGTATAGCTGCAGTGTCGATTCCTCAGAGAGTAGGTTACAACGAAACTAATTCACTTAAGCAAAAACGTTTAACAATAACTAAATTAAAGAAAGAATTAAATTGCAATGTAAACTAAAGATCACGAAAACTTACAAGATTTTATCAATGGAGAGAAATAGCAAAGCTTCAGGATCCCCTCTTGCACTAATTCCTTATATTCCGTTATTGATTCTTTTATTACACAATTAAGGGTTTCACGTCCCAAACCAACAATTGGGGGATATACAATTCTACACAATTTAAAGTTCAAAGGTAATTGATATTTTATCTTCTATACGTTCACAACACACAAGGCTATCGTTACAACCTATCAACGACGATAATATACCATTGGGCAATATTGCAGCAGAAGATTAACTCACAAAACAACCTTAACGAGTCACAACTATTTTCACCAACCACACATAAAAAAAACGTGACTGAATCTATATGTAAATTAATAAAATATAGTTTCTGGATTAACATAATTAAAAGAATAAAGAGAAGAATGCAATAGCAATTGTATTAAACAAATAAAATCATACAAGAATCAAAAAACAAAGATAAAAAGAATCGGTACAAGAATTCGCCGTTAGCTTTGCTTTAGGAAGTTAGTTCCGCATTACGAAGGAAAAAACAACAATAATGAATTGGAGAAACATCGTGTAATTCATTATCACTGCTCATTGGATTGCTCTTGGCAAATCTGTCTTCTTCTCCTACTACGCGCAGCTTCCCACAGCTTCTCTCTCTTTATTGTCTTTTGTCGCGCACATCTGCCTCTCTCTGTTGTTTGTTTATTATATATGCGCACTTAAAGCCTCTTGCTGTTTTTTCTTTCTCTCCACATCAATTCTCTCTCTTATGTTTTAGTTTTCTTTTATAGTGCATGCAGCCACTCTCTACTCACGCACCAAGGACACTGTGTCTCTCTTAGGGTTTATTTATTCACGCCGCTTACTCTTTCTCCTGTTTTTTTTCTATCTCTGCGCACCAAACTCCCTTCTTATTTTGTAAACCGGCCCAGCCCTTGCTTCACGGTTTTGTTCTCTTATGCCCCTTGCTTCTATCTTGTCTTTTCCTACCCACTTTGATTGTTTATGCATGCGGCCTTAGGGTTTTTCTTTACTGCGCCCCTGCTATCTGCTGTTCATGCACCACACTTCTTATATCTATTGCATGGCTTCATAATAAGCAATGAAACCCTAATATGTTACGTGTGCATGACTTTTCTTTAGTCAACGTTCGCAACTCATCTCTTGCGTGGCCACTTTGCTTTCTCTCTAAATCCTACCAATAATAAAGAGAAAAATTAATAACATTAAGTTAAATAATAAATACTTTCAAAATTAACATAATGATAATAAAATATATTATTAAATATGAAATATATAATCAAATACTGAACAATAAACCCGAATAAGTGATGTTTCAAATTATATCTTCATGCACTTATCAACAACACGTACCGGTCTCCTGGGATTACTTACGGACCAAGAATATTAATCTTGACCAGGAACAGTTTAAGAACGATATTATTATAATATTTCTCAATGTCAATTATGACGCTTTTACAATTACGTTATAATTTAATCATTCATAAGTCTTGTACGTATTTACTATTTTAAAAGATAATATATCGACGAAACTGTATATTTTACTTATAACAAAATATTATTCATATATGAGAAATTGGCACGTCAAGTACTAGCTCCAACATTTACACCATCCATCCCTGATGATATGTGAGAGCACATAACTCATATTCAGAACTATATTTAGCCCAAAATTTTTTTTCTTTATCTCATTGACACAACACGTACCCTTTAACAAATCATGAAAGAGAAAATACTGGAGTGCCGAGAATCCAACGGACAGAAATACCCCTACACATAGCTCATAGTAAATGACATGCAAGGAAAAAGTATTATTAAAGGCTTGTGTTGGGTATACTATAATTGACCAGAGAAATGAAGAAGACGGCAGGCCGAGCTGTATTTTAATGCTCACGTAAATGAGGTTGTTGTGGGAGTTTAAATTGAAGCATCCTCTTCTGCTACGTAACGAACTCTTCGTCTGTCCACGTGCTATGCTCTGTTAAGCTTCCCTATAATTTTCAGAAACCACGAAGGATTGATGGTGGATTCATTGATGGTCGTGATTCAGCCAATGATATTTCCACTGTCATCATAATCGGACCGAACACGCCGTGAGTCCAGCAAAAAATCGACCGATTTTATTAGTTTTTTGAACATGGTTTAACAGATCGAATTAATGATCCAAATAATTTTTTATATCACCGGTATGATTGATAGTTTTATTATGAATTATGTTAGAATTGGACCTTCTATATAGCCCAATAATCGAATTGAGTTTATGTTTAACAATGGAATCAATAAGTAATAGATAATTAGAACTCATGTATATTGATAGTTAATTCATTGCACTGAATCCTTATTTGTTGTTATTCATTGCACTGATGAGTTAAGGGAAAGTGAGTTTTAATGATCAACTTCATGTAAGTTTCGACTGATAACACGATTGGAGGGAGGCAAAAAAAAAAAAAAAACTAGAATGACAATATGTAATCAACCAATCTCTCTAGAGATTGATATGAAGAACCACCTTGTCTTAGACAAAGATCCACTTTCTCCTTCAAGTACATAATCCTTTCTCTCATTTCCTGGCCCTCAGGGTCCACGATCACTCTTTTGATTGTTCTTTCAATTTCCTTTCTCTCCAGCTCCCTCTCTAAGTACAACCCAATTCTCCAAACATGATAAACATATCTTGCATTCACCATTTGATCACCAAAACCAGGCTGGCAAATCATTGGGACCCCTTCACATATACTCTCCAATGTTGAGTTCCATCCATTGTGTGTCCAAAATCCTCCAACAGCAGGATGAGCTAGCACTTCTTGTTGCGGAGCCCATTTTACTATGTGGCCTCTTCCATCAAGCACCTCTAAGAACCCTTTTGGCAATGGTTCCATCCACTTTGCTCCACGGACTAATCCTGGTCGAACCACCCAGAGAAAGGGCACCTTGCTATTGGCTAGCCCCCAAGCCATTTCCAAAAATTCAGACTCATTTATAGTAACAATACTTCCAAAACTGACATACATAACAGTTTTAGGTGCTTGCTTATCTAACCAGGAAATACAGCTTTGGTCTTGTGACAGTAAGCTGCTTGAAGAAGCTGGAAAATACTTGTGAAATGGGCCAATAGGAACATTGGGATGGGAAAGTCTTTCTGTAATCTGGTCAGTTCAGCTTGTTCAAGGTCTTGAAAAGAGTTCCATAACAATCCTGAAGAAGCCTTTGTCTGACTAACCGCAGCTAATATAAATTGATAAAGATTCCCCGGATCATGTGCTTCAATAATCGGAATGTCTTTCACTCTCAGTGGTGGAAACTCTGTCATTGGTTCTTCTAATTGGGAATCTGATGAAAATATTGAAACCCGTAAATGAAAAATGAAATTTCCAGTCAGTACTTATTAGTACAAACAAATACAAACCTTGTCTTGGTAGGTAACCCTTTTCCAGTAGAATTTGAATGCCAGAAAAAAGGATAAAGGAAGAGATGCTACTAGTTCTTAACACAATCCTTGGAAGCTTAAGGCCATCAGCAACAGCTTGTGTGAAGTGCCAGAGAGCATCTGCGATTAAGCAGGCAATGGGCTCCTCATGATCGGCATTTGCCAGCAACTTTGCCAAGCAATCCTGAAATGGGACAACACACTTTTCATTAAGGTTTATGAGAAGAGCAATGACATCTGTGGTGGAGGCTTTGCTTTCCAATAACCCATCAGAGATAGAATGAAGTTGAAGTGAGGGTAGTTAGAAGCATTTGGATGGTTGAATTTGGTGTGAATTATGGTGATGGAAAAGCCTTTGCTATAAAGAATGCTTGCAAGCTGAAGCATGGGATTTATGTGGCCTTGCAAAGGCAGAGGAAAAAAGCACTCGAACGCCCCTTCTTTTGTTGCATATTGGTTTCTCTTTGGCTCTCCATTAATCTGCCTCCAGCTTGAGGTGTATGCACCTTCTGTTCAAGATATATATAAAATAATTTAAATAAAACTATTCCTTTATGTTGTAATTTAAATTGTATAACATGAATAAGGTATCACGGATTCTATAATTGTCAACAAATTAAAATGGAGGAGACGGCAAATATTATCATGCTCACATAAATCAGGAAGTTTGTGTATAAATTGACTTCTTCTGAGGCCACAAGGCAAAAGTTATATTTCTCATTGATATCTCATTTGATGGAGTATTAATGCCAGCGTTTTAACGTTCCACCGAACACATTCTTTAAGGCGAATGTTAATGCTAACAAAATCATAATCTCATAATATAATATTATTTTTTTGTCGTTAGCTTATTATATATTATTTATTTCATATCTTATAGATTAATTTATACGCTCAATATAATACTCTCTACTAAACGTTAGATGAATGTATATTTTTTTCAGAATTTATGACAGGATGGTGAATTCATTGATGGCAATGATGCAGCCAATGATGTCATACCTTAAAAGGAAGATGATGAGTCGATTTCTCATTGATAACATCCTTGACATGGGCCCAAAAATTTGTTAAACAATTTTCTTGTGTCGCTTTGAATTGACTATATAGATGCAATACGTACTGCTTGATACCATCAATGGCCACAACAGAGTAAATTGAAGAACCCCACAACAGAGTAAATTGAAGAACCCCACTTGATAAAACGTGTTTTTCAAGTGACAAATCTGTTACTATATGATAATCTAGATGCATGATGTTTTTAAAGAATCAAGAAAAATATTGTTTGTTGACGGCTGATTTTGGTTTCAGGGTAATATGGGCATATTACTCCCGAGTAATCCTCCCTCAATAGTGAATTTGTTTGGTTACGGGGGAACCAAAAGCAAACTTAGCAAAAGACAGAAAATACGCCAATCGAGAAGGAGATTTAACGTGGTTCGGTGGATTTTGATCCCACCTACGTCCACGGGCACAAAAATGGTGATACTTTTATTACTGAGATATGCTTCTCTGATATCTCTTGTGTTTACAAATCTAATCACAATGAGATTGATAATGATTCTGATGCTTCTCTTGCTCTTGATTTTGATTCTGATATCCCTGCCCCTTATGCATACTCTACCCTCCTATTTATAATGGTGAAGAAATCAGACTCCTTCTTGTACAAGAATTCCCAGTCTAAGATGATTTTCTTTTCCTACAAGGATTCCTAGTTGAAACAGTTCCCTTTTCCCATAAGGATTCCTAATCAAAACTATCTTTACTTTCTTTATCTTATTAGGATGTTGACTTTATCAATTTTACCCCCATGGAAGTAGGATAATTAAATATCTTATCCTGTAGGAATAGGGTGACTCTTCTCTGGAACATGTTTTGCCACATGCTCGGTCTTCATGTGGTCGGTCATGATGGTTCTTTGGATCGGGAATGCTTCTGCCGATCTGATTAATGCCCGGTCGCTGATCCAAAGTGGTCGGTTACTGATAAAAGTGCTCGGTCTTTTACTGTTTGTAATACTCATGTGACCGGGTCGGTATTTAATGATTTTAATCAAGAAGGGAATTACCCTTTTGTCCCTTCCGTGCTGCTTTAAATTCTATAGTGCCCGTCTGTGGGGACTCTAACAAAAAGCAGTTCACGTGATAAGACAATGGTAGAAGGCGGAAATCACCAGTCACCGGGGAGTTCAACTACGAATTGGATGGAGAAGATAGAAGAAAGCATGAGGAGAAACAGTGAGGAAAATCAAGCCTTTCTAAAATCCATGATGGACCGACTGGAGAGAATGGAAGGGATAAACAACGAGAAACTTGAAGCAGGAACCAGTCGGAGGAAAAGCGAAAAAGCGGGAGGAAAAATGGCAACGAATTCCAAAAATGTAAGTAAAACATCTTCTGTCTTAAAGTTGACATTTGATTATGTTTGTTTGTTATGGCCCGAACAATGGTTTTGATATTTATTTCCGGCTCGGGTCTGCTCTTGTACCGCCGAGGCCGATGTTTATTTCCGCTCGGGTCTGCTCTTATACCGCCGAGGCCGATGTTTATTTTCGGCTCGGGTCTGCTCTTGTACCGCCGAGGCCGATATTTCTTTCCGGCCCGGGTCTGCTCTTGTACCGCCGAGACCGATGTCTATTTACGGCTCGGGTCTGCTCTTGTACCGCCGAGGCCGATGTTTTTTATTTCCGGCTCGGGTCTGCTCTTGTACCGCCGCCGAGGCCGATGTTTCTTTCCGGCTCGGGTCTGCTCTTGTACCGCCGAGACCGATGTCTGTTTCTGGCTCGGGTCTGCTTTTGTACCGCCGAGACCGATGTTTTCTTTCGGTTCGGGGCTGGATTTCGTTCCGCCGAGGCCACTCGGTTATTCGGCTCGGGGCTGGATTTCGTTCCGCCGAGGCCACTCGATGTAATGGATCCGTGAGAAAGCATAGCACGGGGAGAGACTATGCCCCCGTGACGATTGCTTGCTCCAGTGACACCGGACCTAAGGAGGAATGTTCCATTAGTGCCCCGGACACTCTTTGATCCATTCATCATTTGGATCCAAGAGAGGCGCAGCACGGAGAGGCGTTGCGCCCCCGTGGCGTGTGCCTGCTCCAGCGTGGTAAGGACGATCCCTCGTGCAATGCGTAGGCTCCACAGTGACCTGACGTACAGAGGATGTGCCCTTACCATTCAAAACGCTCACCTGATCCAAATCCTGGTTCGCCAGGACGCTGAATTGAAAGATTCAGAATTGTGTTTTGGATGTTGGATAATATGACCCATAGCGTCACTATTTGCACATAACATTGTGTTGTTGTAGCAAATTAACTATGTAACAAGGAAATTGCACTCTCGTCATTTGTGATTAGATCACCATAGATATATAAATGAAGAGAGGTCCCTATGATTAGTTCCTGGATTGAGATGATATGAGACAGTATCAGTCCACGAAGGATTAATCATTAAATATCCCTAGCCGTAGTATTATCGAGACTGGACATCGATAATGCGGAATAGGCTAGTATTGCACTTGTGCGCGTTGTGAGGGCACAACGGCATAGTTCTCATATATATAAGTATTGGATACTTATGCAAGTACGATAGGAGGTCGTGTTTCACCGATGGTACGGGAAACAGCTTCGCTCTGGATAGACCCCTCGGAATCCCATTGGTATTATGACTATGTGTCTATGGGAGGCCGAAATCAAGGTAGGTGTGTATAGTCTTAACCTGAGACTTGCATCGCTAATACTTACGATAATCGATAAACTTTGGATTTGGTGGTTGGGGGCTTTGACCGGTTCTGTGTTCACCACTTCTGGGTTTATCAGAGAGTCGTAGTGTATTGGATGTGATGTCGAGACGGAAGTATCACTCCAGTCATATTGGAGATGATGTCACGCAGGATACGGTACTAGTGCTCTTGAGTGTTGCGCAACCAATCGGGATATTGTGACCAGGTCATGTATATCCGATTATAGAGACTATGTTACCAGACATCCGATATGTGTTTCGGACGGGGCAGACACTTATCCAGCCCCAGCCCTAACACGTGATTATCCGATACTGGGCCGATACGCACAATACTACGGTATACTATGCTTGATACAGATCTATATATTCCTGTAAGAATATTTCTGGAGAATTGGGTAGGCATGGCGCTTTGCTAGAAGCCAACCTTGTCTTGTAAATCGGTATAAACGTAGTACGAGGTACTTACGTGTTCGGATAGTCCGACGACCGTATTTACTGCCAACATATCCGGAGATCTCATGGGTCGGTTCCTGAAGATTCACCGATGACGTATTACTCGCACTTTGATTAATCTGGGATTAATTAGAAGAGAGAGAGATAGAATTAATCTGGGATTAATTCGATGAGAGAGAAAATTAATCTGGGATTAATTACGGAGATATTTTATATGGGATAAAATATTAATTAAAGAGAGAGAACGATTAATTTGGAATTAATCGATAAAATTAATATATTCGATATATTAATCGAAATTGGATTTTGATGCGGAATTAAAATTAGATTTTAATTCGGGCGAACGAATTAATTTAGAATTAATTCGTTGGCGACGTGAATAGTGAATTCGCTAGGCGTAATCACTTAATTACGACGCGACGGAAAATTCGTTAATTTGGAATTAGCGAACCCGAGCCCGAGAGTGATTGCGAGCGCATTCGCATTTCGAATTCGAGCGCGGCACGCGAGTCACATCAAGCGTCAAATCACTAGTCGCGTCAATCGTCAAATCAATTGTCACTTTGAGTGATGTGACTTGACAATATGTCACTTTATTAAAGTGAATAGATGTGATGTGAAAAGTGATTTGATATGACTTAAAGTTAAAAGTAAAAGTTGAAATGATGAATGCTTTTTGACCTTTTGACTTTGCTTTTTGAAAGTAAAAGGTGGTAAATGCTTTTGTTTATTTTTGTAAATATAAAAAGCATTTAACACTTTCTCTCTCACAATTATTGTTCACGTTTTTGGCCCCTTTTGAGTCATTCACGTGACTCTCTCTCATTGCTTTTGGTCTTCACGGTTTCTCTCATCTCCCTCTCTTTTTCTTCTTTCATCTCCTTCACGCATGGTGCGATTTTTCTATTTATTTTTCTGGTTTCACCGAAAAATTGAGAAGCAAAATGGAAGATGAACAAGTGCTAGCACACCTTGAGTGATACATAGGTGATAGGGAAGTGATTCTTTGAGCTTGGAAAGCTTGAAGCTTGGAGCTTCAATGGAGTCCATGCATGGCCGATTCTTGGAGGTTCAAAGAGGAGTAAAATCGCACAGCCCACTGCAAGGAGGAACTACTGCCGAGCTCAATGGAGGACGAAAATGGCTTGTCTTCTTCATTTCATCAAAACCAAATTCAATGTGAGTATATTCCGCACCTCCTTTGATGTGTTCATATGCGGTTTTTGTGCATGATTTGTTGATCTTGGGACATGAATTAAACTCAACATTGGAGGCCTCAGACAGGACGCTGTTCGAGGCATCCGTGCTGTTATTTACACTTTAAACGTTTTTGATTTGGGACAAGTGCTAAGTCACCCCCACATTTTGATTTTATTTGTCATAAATTTGTTTTCATTTTTCACTGGTCTGGCAAGGGGACGCCCGTGCCAGATTCGGTAGGGCTTCAAAGGTTGATTCATTTCCCTTCTGAATAAGTCCCAAGGAGTATTCGGTTCGGGGCTGGATTCGTTCCGCCGAGGCCACTTGGTATATCGGCTTGGGGTTGGATTCGTTCCGCCAAGGCCTCTTGGTTAATCGGCTCGGGTCTGCTCTTGTACCGCCGAGACCGATGTCTATTTCCGGCTCGGGTCTGCTCTTGTACCGCCGAGACCGATGTCTATTTCCGACTCGGGTCTGCTCTTGTACCGCCGAGACCGATGTCTATTTCCGGCTCGGGTCTGCTCTTGTACCGCCGAGACCGATGTCTATTTCCGGCTCGGGTCTGCTCTTATACCGCCGAGGTCGATGTTTGATTCAGCTCGGGGTCGGGTTACGTCCCACCGAGTCAGCTTCTTTGGACTGGGGATGTAATATTCCCCCAGGGCCAAGTCTTTCTTTCAGCTCGGGGTCGGGTCACGTCCCACCGAGTCAGCTTCTTTGGACTGGGGATGTAACATTCCCCCAGGGCCAAGTCTTTCTTTCAGCTCGGGGTCGGGTCACGTCCCACCGAGTCGGCTTCTTTGGACTGGGGATGTAACATTCCCCCAGAGCCAAATGTTTCTTTCAGCTCGGGGTCGGGTCACGTCCCACTGAGTCAGCTTCCTTGGACTGTGGATGTAACATTCCCCCAGAGCCAAATGTTTCTTTCAGCTCGGGGTCGGGTCACGTCCCACCGAGTCAGCTTCTTTGGACTGGGGATGTAACATTCCCCCAGAGCCAAATGTTTCTTTCAGCTCGGGGTCGGGATACGTCCCACCGAGAGGCTTATCATCAGCATGGGATCGGAGCATCTCCCCCATGGTCGGCCTTCTATTGGTCTGGAGAGGTGACATTCCCCCAGAGCCAAATATTCTTCTCAGCTCGGGGCGGGTTACGTCCCACCGAGTCGATCGTCATCAGCATAAAGGCAAAGCATTTTCTCCACAGGTAGATATCGGGATCCTCGTTGACTGAGCTCATGAATGTGGCAGGAAGGACCAGATTTGCAGCCAAAACATTTTTTCTCTGCGGCTCCCGGAGTGACCACCGATAGATTCATCGGCACACCATCTTTTTTTATAGTTCCCGGCATCAACTCGCAAACTCGTTGTTACCGAGAACTAGGGGATAGATGTTGATGGTGTTTTTAGGCACTATAGAATTTAAAGCAGCACGAAAGGGACAAAAGGGTAATTCCCTTCTTGATTAAAATCATTAAATGCCGACCCGGTCACATGAGTATTACAAACAGTAAAAGACCGAGCACTTTTATCAGTAACCGACCACTTTGGATCAGCGACCGGGCATTAATCAGATCGGTAGAAGCATTCCCGATCCAAAGAACCATCATGACTGACCACATGAAGACCGAGCATGTGGCAAAACATGTTCCAGAGAAGAGTCACCCTATTCCTACAGGATAAGATATTTAATTATCCTACTTCCATGGGGGTAAAATTGATAAAGTCAACATCCTAATAGGATAAAGAAAGTAAAGATAGTTTTGATTAGGAATCCTTATGGGAAAAGGGAACTGTTTCAACTAGGAATCCTGGTAGGAAAAGAAAATCATCTTAGACTGGGAATTCTTGTACAAAAAGGAGTCTGATTTCTTCACCATTATAAATAGGAGGGTAGAGTATGCATAAGGGGCAGGGATATCAGAATCAAAATCAAGAGCAAGAGAAGCATCAGAATCATTATCAATCTCATTGTGATTAGATTTGTAAACACAAGAGATATCAGAGAAGCATATCTCAGCAATAAAAGTGTCATCCAGTTTGTGTCCGTGGACGTAGGTCGGATCCAAATCCACCGAACCACGTTAAATCTTCTTGTCGATTGGTGCATTATCCATCTTTTGCTAAATTTACTTTTGGTTTCCCTCATAACCAAACAAATTCACTATTGAGGGAGGATTATCCTGGGGTAATATTCTCATATTGCCCTGAGACCAAAATCCGCCGTCAACATTGTTCTTGAAAAGTTCCTTGAGACAGGGCAAAGGAAATTTTAAAATTCTAAGAAAAAATAACAAATAAATGTTAACATATTATAAATATAATTGAAATATTAAAAGTGGATTCTCTATTCTCATTATTTCATTTTATTATTGCAACAATTCATTATTTTTATTTTTACTCAAATTGTTATTTTATCTAAATCTATTCTTATGCATCGACCCCAGACTTACTGTGTTATTTTATTATTTCGACACTCATATACTTGAGAGTAAAAGAACCACTTTGTGAGTGTGTCAAGTTTTTGACGCTATTGTCGGGGAAAATAATTTAGTAGATAGAATAATAATTTAACATCCTTGTATTTTTTCTTTTCTTTTATTTTTATTTATTTATATTTTTTGGCATTTATTTATATTTTTTTCGCTTGTTTATTATTTTTCATTTATAAATTTTAACATATAGTTTGCATTTAGATTGCATGAAACATTGGTCTCGATCATCTAGTAGTATATTAAACAGAGAGTCTCAATCACCTTAATGGTCAGCAAAAATGACCGAGAACCAAAATGAAAATCCACCTACCCGAGATGAAAATCTGGTTGATCAGGTAGAACATGTGCCTCAGCATGGCGATCTTAATCATCGTAGGACATTCAGACAATTCATGAATCCCACTAGGACATGATCACCATCTTGCATTGCTTTTCCCCAAGATGCATTACGTTTCAATTTTAAACAAAGTGTCCCCTAACTTTTACGTACATTCTATGATCTACAATCAGAAAATCATTATCAATACTTAGGGAATTTGAAGAGGTATATAAAACTTGCACATACCAAAATTACAACATGAATATAATTGACTCAAGTTTTTTCCATTTTCTTCAAAGGATAAAGCTAAAATTTGACTGTAAAACCTTACGTCAGGATCCATCAGAACATGCGATAATTTACAAGAGCAGTTTCTTAAAAAAAAAAAAAAATTCTCCCTCAGATGACAAACTCCTTTAAGAGGAGAATCACAAATTTCATATAAGAGTCAAGGGAAACACTGTACCAATATTGAGAGAGATTTAAAGAGATGTTAAATATTTGTCCATATCACAAGTTTTAAACATGAAGGCTGGTTTCCTACTTTCACGAGGGTTTAACACCTCAAGGTAAACAAGTAGTGGCAATGATGTGTAATGGTGAGTTTATGGATAAAAATCCAAAAGATGCACTAGAATACGTAAAACACATAGCAGAGAATGCACAACAATGAGATACAGTTAGTATTTATGAATTACCTGTAAAACCACAGTCATATGGTAGAGATATGTTTAACCTTAGGGAAGATCATGAGCTTTTTTTTTTTCCTTCTAAATATGCATCTTTAGCTAAAAAAATTAGAGGCATTATAAATGAGGAAAAGTGATCATGTCAACTCAATTCAAGAAGTCACATGTCAAATCTGTAATTCAAATGAACATTTTATACAAGTTTGCTTAATATTGCCAGCCCTGTAAGAATGTCTCCACAACCAAGTTAGTTCCATAAACACATTCAAGAGACCAAATCTAAACCCATTCAAATCCAAACCCATACTCCCAGACCTAAAATTCTGGTTGGAGAAACCATCAAAACTTCAATTGGAGGAATGATAACCAAGCACAATCATCACAATAATTTCCTCAGATACACCAGAATTTACAAGATTCTCATAATTATGCACCATATGTCCCATTGCCTAGGAAACCCATTGAAAATACTTTGCATGCATTCATTGAGAAACATGAAGCTATCAATAACCAAAATGTGCAAACATTAATTGATCTGAAAGATACTTTCTCCAAAATCACATATGTAGTGACCATTAATGAGAAAGAAAAGTTTCATGTACAACCACAACCAAATCCCAAAAGTCATCAAATCACGAGAGTAGTTCTAGTAGTCAACACATTGACCAAGTCAAATCTGTTATTACTTTTTGCAGTGGTAAGGTCATCCACAAACTTATTCTTGAACCTCGTGAAGCTGAAAATAAATTAGATTTAGAGGGTAAGGAATATGTTGATGAACCATTACCTATCGTTGATGATAATGATTTTTCTCATGCACCTTCATTTCCTCAAACATTGAAAATAAAGAAATTGAATCATTCCCCATATATGTATTAAATATTCAAACATGTGAAGTTCAATATTCTTTTATTAGATTCCATCAAACTAATCTTATGCCAAATTTATGAAACACTTGTGTACCGTTAAAAGAAACATCATATAAGAAAGAAAACTTTTCTAGCTGAATATGTAAGTTTCATTCTCTCAACCGATAATACATTGAAATACAAAGACCCTGATTGCCCTACTATTTCTTGCATTATTGGAAATCATAAATTTGAACATGCATTGTTTGATCGTGGAGTTAGTGTCAGTTTACTTCCATTTTAGGTTTACCAACAACTTAATATTGGCGAGTTAAAACTAATTTCAACTACTCTTTTACTTACCGAAAATAATTATGAAAAATATGTTATTACAAGTCGAAAAATCCATATATCATGTGGATTTTATTATCTTAGAAACATAACTTGTAGAAGATAGTTACAAACCAGAACCTGTAATACTTGGTCGTCCATTTTTAGCAACAGCTAATGCTTTAATTAACTGCAATAATGAAATCATGAATTTATCTTTTGGTAATATGACGTTGAATCTTAATGTTTTTAATATAAGCAAACAACCATACGATGATGACTGTGAAAGTGAAAACATGGAACTAATCGAACCAATTTTGGAAGAACATATTCAAGGGATTGAATCTGACACTATGAAAATCTATCTATACAACTAATTTTCTTAAATCAAGTATGTAATTAGATTCAGATATTTCTAATGATTTTTCTTTACTTGATTCTATACAGGTTTTGGAAGACGATGAAGAGAAACAAAATTTTGAGGAATTAATAACACTTGAAGAAGAGAAACATGAAGAAGCACCCAAATTGGAATGAAAGACTTTGCTTGAAGGATTGAAATATACATTTCTTGGAGATAAACAAAATTGCCTTATGGTAATTTCTTCTTCTCTTACAAGCGATCAAGAAAGTAAGTTGTTAAATATGTTGAGAGAACATAAACAGGGAATTGGATGGACTTTAAAAAATATAAAATACATTAATCCTTTAAAATGGACACGCAGAATACATTTTAAAGATAATGTCAGAACACGTCGACCACCAAAAAATGTTAAACTTTTACAAGAAATAAGTTGTTAAAATATGAGTCCTTAATTTCTTAATTTATTCATTTCTTGCATACCTGGTTTGGAGAAAAGCATATATGTTAAGAAACAGAGAGTTAAACAATTAGGTAATTGTTATAAATGCGCACAATGGACATGCAACACAAATTATCGTTCTTTAGTAATGATGTTAATAATCACGAAGAAAAAAAATCTACCATTAGAGATTGCTTGAGTAAGGAATCATTAGATAATATATCATTGACTCTTGAGACGCATCCTAGTGGATTTGATAGATTGATTCTCAACTTACATACATAATTTCAAAAAGAAAGACAATAATACAGTCTCGGGAACCTGACTTTAAAAGACCATATTTGCCTATTTATAAGAAAATTGGATGAGAATCATAATCTCGACCCATTAAGGGCGTTCAAGCCATTACTGGACATGAAACCAGAGGAAGATGTGAGCCACAATCACAACTATCAGTACATATGTTTCAATTTATTGTTTTGATTTCATTTACTTTAAATTACTGTTTTGATTTACTTTAATTTACTATTTTGATTTTCTTTTACTTTTAACGACAGTATCTAAATTTTTTGATTTTCACAATCTATTTTATTGTTCATATGACAATTTTCATTTTGCAGGTACTAGTGAATTTATTACTCACCCTTTTTCAGGATCCATAAATAAAACTCGTCATTTCTTTATTCGACACATCTAGATAGGAGAGAGAACAAAAATGGAAAAATTTTCAAGACAACGGGTCACTAATATATATGGAATTAGCTCTGGAACTAAATCAGAATTTTTTGAAGCTGCAAAAGAATTGGGTAGAGTTATGGCGGAAATAAACATGCACTTAGTATATGGCGGTGGCAATCTTAGATTGATAGGATGTGTTTCAAATGCAGTGCAAGAAGGTGACAATCAAGTTTTGGGCATCATTCTAAAGCCTTTGGTGGACGAAAACCTAATCGAAAAATCAAATGGAGAATAATACATTGTCTCAGGTATGTATGAAAGACTTACTGAAATGATTAATCATGTTAATGCTTTTATTGCTTTATCAGGTGGGTTAGGCACCCTAGAAGAAATATTCACAATTGCATCATGGGCGAACTTGAACATTCAACGAAAACCCGTTGGACTACTTAATGTTGACCATTTTTTTGATTTTCTTTTAGTATTTCTTGAGGACGTCAAAAGACTTGGGTTCACTTTGAAACCGGTAAAAGATAACATCGGTAAAAGATATCATTCTAACTGCAAGAAAATCTGATGAATTAGTTGACCAACTCATAGTTTATGAACTAAAAATCGACCTTATTTTTTACAAGTTGAACTGGTTTGATAACGATCGTGGCAAGAAGCGTAGAGTGGACTAAGATATTAATCTATAATTTTTCTTTTAAATAGTCGTAGATTCAATTGTCAATTCCACACTAATCAGATGATGTCTTCTAAACTTCATTTCTTCTTTTTCAGTTGACTATATATTTTTCGTTTTTATATTTCATTTTTGTGTTTTTCCTTAAAAAAGTTTTCGTTTTTGTGTTGTTGTTTTATTAAAAAAAAAAAAAGTTTTTTTTATGTTGATTTTGCTTTGTTGTTATTTCTGTGTAAAAAAAAAAAAATTTATTTTATGTTGATTTTCTTTTATACTTAAAAAAAAAACTACACACAAATCAACAACAAATTTTTGACTAACCAAGTAGAATTGTTATTCAGATATGGCTGTGTAATGACTTTTCGCTTCTGAGACACATTTCAATGTCATTCATAACAAGTTATTTTTGTTCCTTTTTTTTTGAATCATTTAAATTTATGAATTCTACATAATATTGACTAAATTTGATCTCTATATGCTCATTTGATAGGTATTATCTACATACACAGTAACATATGATCATGGGTTGTAAGTGAAAATTTTAGAATATTCAATTCTCTAGTTTGTTAGAGGTCGCACCTAAAGGCAGTGAAATTTTATATTTATTCAAAAATAATCATGTTTTTATTAGTTTCCAGACACCTTGCCTCAGCAAGCAGTCATTGTTAGCGTAAAACGGTAGAGCTTCAGTTAGTTTTAAAAAATAAGAATAATAATCAAGTTTTTACTTAGTAATCGGACGTCTTACCTCAGCAAACAATGAATGTTCGCACAAAATGGTAAAACTTGAGTTGATATAAAATAATTATGCGAATAAGTTCGATTTCGTAGCCTTTCTAACTCGAGCAATTAATTCCGTAGGGGTGTTTTAATAGTTGTGCCCTACGATCAACTGATCTGGAGTCACTAAGCTTGTTAAATTGGTTAAAGAGAAAGCTTAAGGAAATATGACACTTCTTTTTTTAACATATGATATCCGAGCAATTAAGTCCGTATGGGTATCTTAACACCTTGTGCCCTAAAGCCACCTGGTTTGGGAGTCATTGGCCCAAAGCTCGTTACAAAGATTGAAGATGTATTATTATTTTAAAAAAACTATTTTTGTATTTATAAATAAACTTTCATTGCAAAAAAGGTGTGAATTTAATTTTATGATAAAAATATTACTCTTTTTTCAACAAGACCTATGAATATTGCGGACACAATGAATTGATTAATACCTTATTTTATGTATGTATGGAATAATGATAAAAAAAGTACAGGAGAACTTAATTATTTGATTATTTAGAAAAAAATAATTTTTAATTTGGATAAGAATTTTTCTTTTAATTTTTCGCTTAAATTACTAGGGACTAGTAATAAGCTGGTTTAAGGGTGTGATGAACATTAAAAATGTGAAATTAATAAAAAAAAACTAATTATTTTACTCTTATAATTTCATTGATCCCTTTAATTTAGCACATTTGTAAAATAATAATTATATTTATATTTTATTGAGATTTTCATCGGACTTTGAAATCATTCACCGTGTTTAGATTGTCCACAAAATGAACTTATGATGTATTTACTCACACATGATTTTTATTATTATTATTATTCTTATTGTTATATATATATATATATATATATATATATATAAAAACCCACCAAGATTTTATATATAAAATCTTTTATATATATTATACTGAAGGTCATACCAAGATTTTTTATATATATATATATATATATATATATAAAATTAAAAATAAAAAAAGTTGCCATCAGCTTTCGGTGATGGCAACAAATTTCCTTTGAAAAGGAAAAAAAGAAAAAGGAAGAAGGAAGAAGAAAGAAATTGAGGTGCTGAGCATTCCACTATAATTAGAGGTGTTCAACACCTCATTTTCTTCAACCCAGGAGTCCATAGTTTTCTCTGAAAATTTTTGAAATTCCAACTCTGGTGTGTTTTAATTTTTAAAGCTTTCTTATAATTTTTTTTCTTTCAATAATAAAATCATGAGTGTTTTTATTCAAATCATTAGTAGCTAATTTTATTTTGCTGGGTAAAGAGTGAAGCTTTTAATATAAAAATATAGATTAATCTTATTTATATTATAATATATAAATTATAATCTAATAATTAATATTTAATTTAAATCTAAATTAATTATTGATAAATTTTGTTACCGCCTATATGGCTGGTTTTTATTTATTTGGCATAATTGAGTACCTGACTGGACTTGTTATTGACAAATATTATCACCACCTTTATGGCTAGTTTTATATGTTTTGACACAATTAATACCTGAAATAAATTAACTAGGTATTAATTATTGGAGTTGGTGCTTGAAGCATCAATCCAAATAATGTATAGTACATTATATTTTATTATTTATTAATAAAATAACTACATTTTCATTTCATATCTTATTAATGGTATTGTTATTATGCATACTAGATTGATGTATAAATATACTAAGAATGACATCGACCTTAGAATAGTCATGTAGTAATAATGGACACTAGGTAGTCCGACATTGGGATAAGTATTATTATTATAAACTATTCTTAAAGTTTATATATATTCCTAGTCATTTGTTTTAGAATACGGTCGATTTCCTATAACCTATAAGAATAGCACATATCGTATATTGGAATTGGAGTTCCAATGGTTTAACTTAATGTACTATAAGTTTTGGAAGCTCATATAGACATGTGGGTATTGGTTGGACCGAATATTGAATGACTCACAGGTGATTCATAATAGTCGAAAGTACACACTATCGTCAATAGGAATCTCCTCAAGTTGAGTAGCATATGTGATCCTTTAACTATAGGATAACATTGATTTTGTGTGAGATTCTCCGCATTTTGATGCCATAACATTGATTTTGTGTGAGATTCTCCACACTTTGATGTCATGTATGTCAGAAACTTTTCATGGTATGGCCTCTAGATGTTCGTTAAGTGTGGACCGATGCACTCGTTAATCAAGTGCGAATCAAAATAGGATCTGTCGGCCTATATGTGTACCGTAAGAGGTTTAGGTATCCATGTGAGTAAGTCACAATTTTAAGACTTTAGCCAAAGCCGATCACGTAGGGTGGATCACATCAGTTGTAAAAGAATCATGGACATGTCTACATAAGATGTGTGTCTCCGAAAGTTGACAGTGTATTCTATGTTTCTTAAGCATAACTCGGATAGCCTATGACATAGGGATTGTTAAACATTTATGATGACCTCAACTTATATAGTTCAAAAAAGTCGTTCATGTTCTTCACGAATTCGGAGGTGGCCGAATTGCGTACATATTATCTAGGTTTATATGGCGAACGTGTCTTAACTTAGTGAGTCCCAATATGAAGTATACTCGTTGAGCACTTGGGTAGTCAATTAATTTTGATAAAAGATAATATTCGATATTATAATTATAAACTAAGATAATCAAGTGTTATTGGATAACATTGATTATTTACTTTGACTTAATTGGATTAATTAAATATTTACACAAGGACTTTATCATAATTTCATAATTATCTCTAACATTTGAGGATATTATGGTAATTACAAGTGTTTAATTATAGGTGTTTTTGACTTGATTTAATTGGATTAAATCAAAGTGGCAAACATTGAACTAATCCATTTCCTAATCTTTGCCTTGATTTAATTGGATTAAATCAAAGCGGTAGACAAAGGTGATTAGTCACACCTAATGATACATATTTGAACAAATTAGATTAAGCTCACATAAAAGTTTATTAGAACTTTTATTAGTTAAAAATTGCCTAAGTTTTACTATAAATAGAAAGGTTTAGAAAGGTTTTAATTAAGCTAAGCATAAGCAAAATGATCGGTGAAATCACACACGTAACGCAAGCGCATGTATCGCTCAAGTAGTTTATAATTTATCGATCCCGCGAGGACCTAATACCTAGGCTATCAATTTGTGAAGCTAAATGTTTACAAGTATTGTAACATCTAGAAAATCGAAAACTCTTCCGGAAGGATTTTGTATTGCAGATCGGGTCTCAAATGAGACTAAATCGGAGAAAATGAGTTTAATCATTGAAATATAGCTTGGAATATTTTAAAATAGATATTTGATGTTTTGGAAATCACGTGACATGAAAGAACCGCTTACGCGATTTATGTATTTTATTTTATACAAAGAAATTTATTTATTTTGACTAAAAATATAGAAAATGGACTCTGATTGAGTTGATTTTTGAACCATCAGACTCATGTTTCCGAGATGAACAACTTTTGTGTTGAACACTTTTCAAAAATCACATCAGAAAGGCTTCAAAATAGATGATTTCTAAAATACCCTTATGAGTGGGGGCAATTTAGTAATTTCTAGAGAAATGACACTGTAACTGTTTGTTATTATAAAAAAATAGAGGAGATACTTGAGAGAGAGGGAGAAGAGAGAGAAAGAGATATGTGGTCAGCGCACGGTCAGTCGGCACCGCCGGCATCGTCCAGGGTAGGCCGGTCACGTGGTGGCCGGAACGGCGAGAAAATTGAGGAGAAAAGAGCGAGCATAGGTTTCTTGATCCCAGCTCATCGCTTCGTTTCACGGCTCGAACCACCCGTAAAATCAAATCTCTTAGAGGGTACTACAAGATGGCAGTGATGATTTTTCTGATCCGTGCTCGGTTGCACGCAAAATGAGGAGAGGAAGCGACGGTGAACGATAACATTAAATGAACAGTAGCTCGGATCGGAATTCCATCGATTCCAGCGCGTTCGTGGGATCTTTTAGAGTCCGTTTATGGCTTCAAAATCTTGGTAAGAGCTCTCGGTAAAAAAGTCACTAATTTCAAGTTTTCCGCTAAATATTCAGATATTTTCAGCAGCTTCGTCGAGTAGCGTAATGATATAAATTGAGTTGTCTGAGCATTAGTATGTTGAATATGTAGGTAGAATCTGAGAGAAATCAGAGCGAATATGATTCATCCGATAAGTAAATTAAGTTTTCGATAATGTCGGGTTTCGCATGTATCTGTGCTTTGATGAATGTAATTATGGCTATGACTTAATTATGATGAAACAATAGTATTTGAGTAATTTTAGAGAGGTTTGGAGGGTTTGGATCCTTCCGCAATATTTTCGGAAACTTTTCAAAAGATTTGTCAGAATGAGTAATTTGCATATTTGAGCTACATGATTGACATAGACAATGTTTAATGATGTAATATAAGTATTGAATGTATTATTAATGAAACCGTAAACGAATTTAATTTGGTTTTTCCCGAAAAGTTTGGGAGTTTATGTTCT
Organism: Zanthoxylum bungeanum; assembly: GCA_019454045.1. Lineage (NCBI taxonomy): Eukaryota > Viridiplantae > Streptophyta > Magnoliopsida > Sapindales > Rutaceae > Zanthoxylum > Zanthoxylum bungeanum. The sequence goes on from SKCR01044089.1 coordinate 178,933, forward strand.
AATTTTTTCATGATTAACGACCCTCACAATCTGTTTGTGTTATAGATGGGGAAAGAGAAGGGATAGCATGAACACCATGTAAGTATCTCACTATGAACTCGTCGTAGTAGACAACGTACGATGGCTGATTATATGTTTAAATATGTGTATAGATTGAAGACTCATAAAAATAAATAATAGTAGTTATGGAGTTTTATAAAGCATGAAATGAGAGTTTTGAGAGGTACAAACAGTGGGATTCGTAAAGAGCACGTATAGAAACAAATTGTCTGAAAGTATGCATAGTGTCGGGTTCTAGATAGCAAGCTAGTATCAGCATGAAAATTTTAGCACAAACTGTTGTTACATTTTCATAGTTAAACATATCTCCTAGTAGATCGAGTTTTCAGTACGCGAGATATAAAAGTTTTGTAAAGAGTTTTAACGAAATTTCCAGACTTCAATTTAGTCCTAGTCTGAGTATGGAACCAATGTATGAAATATATTGATATGTTTAATGACACGTGCGAGTATTTTTCATATAGATACATTTGTTGAAATGGGGTATAGATCCATTTTGTATATATTGGATTTGTGGGATGTCACCAGCTCGTAATGGAGTGTAGTTGACTTTGTTGTTGTGTATATGGATAATGTCATTGCATTGCTTGACTTACATGATCATATGATTGATATATTGATGCATATGCATTTTTCATACCCAGAAGGAGACACAATCCACATTGACAGATATAGATCCAGGAGGACTAGGGGAGACGGTGATGCGTAACGCCCCTGGATCCCAGTAATAGTAAGAGGACATTTTATTTCTAGTTGATTTTTCTTTTCTTTCACATTGTTTTATGTAAAGACTTATTTTTTCGCACATAGGACGTTAGACAGATTTATTTCCAGTTGTTTTAAAGAAAAGTATGCTTCAGAAAGACTTGATTTAAAAAAGCATGAGTTTTGTGATTTTTCGAGGCATGGGGGAAAAACCCACCTCAGTATTTAACTTGATACGGACATATAATTGACGGTTGACATGTGCACATGTAGAGGACTGGGGGGACGGCGATACGTGATGCCCTAAGATCCTAGTTTAGGACTAGGGATGACGGATGCCTCTAGATCCTAGATTCAGAGCTTGGAAGGTAGCATAGATTTGCACCCCCAGTTCTGGTTCAATGGCTTGGGGGACGACGATACGTAACGCCCTAAGACCACTAGTTTCAGGGACAAGAGTGTCATGCTTTGGGGACGGCGATACGTAACGCCCCAAAGTCATGGATTTACATTCCTAGCTCTAGTTAGGCGTATGGGGGGATGGCAATACGTAACGCTCCCATACGTCAGATATTAAGAGACAGAGTCCATTTTTTCAAAAAATATTTTCAGAAATTAGTTTCATAGGTAGTTTCAGAACAGATCTTACAGATATAGAATTTTCATAAAAAGATTTTTAGAAATGGATTTTCAGAGACAGATTTACATAAAATGATGATTTATAAATGAGTTTTCAAGAGAAATAGTTTTAAGGGAATCTCAGAGATTTACAGAAAGAAAAGGATTTCCCAAAAAGTTTCATATGAAGAGATTTATTTTCAGACAAGAAAAGAGTTTTTAGAATGATTGGCTTTCTTAAGATATTTTCTTTGATATGGAAATTTAGTGATATCCAGTTCTGATTTGATGAGTAGCATTGTAGTATGCTATGAGTATGTGCCTTGTATAAATTGTATGTTGAGATGCATGATTGATTTGTGATGTTAATTTAAGGGTTGAGTATTGGGTATTTACCATATTTAGAATGTAGTTGCGATAATTTCAATGGATGGAATCAAGTGTCAGTATCTTATATTATATGGAGGTCTGAGGCTTCAGCTTAGTGTTTCAGTAAAATTTTTACAGCTCATAGTTAGATAATGCTTATGATTTAGCTTACGTAATCCATATGAAGTAACCAGTATAGTTTAAGCTCACTAAACCACCACAGGTTTGGGTTGGCCTTAGCCACGGGTTTGGGTTATTTGGTAGATAATAAGTTAGTTCTAGTTAGGAGAAAATTTGATGTTGTTAGTATATAAAGTATAACTACAGTGTGGAAAAAGAGGATGAACATACGTGGATGAATGCTTCTAGATTGGTGTATGAGAGATATCAGGATTCCATAAATGTGAAATTTAATGTGGAATCGAGCAGATAAGTTTACTACAGTGTTGCATTCAGTACAGTGATTAAATTGTCCAGGTATAACATAAGTAAACAGTCATAGGGTAATGATATAATTTATAAGTTTGTGTACTTACACATATCTGATTTCTATTTAAGATCATATTGTTACTTGATAAATTTAAAAAAGACGTGAGTTATTTACTGGGCTTTATAGCTCACATCCCGACTGTTTTCTAGTTTTGCAGGTTCACATTGGACTTACAGTGTTAGAAGATTCAAGAGGCATCTTGCAGACAGCGGATTACCCCGATGCAGCCAAGTCGATCTTGAGTCGTTGAATGATTCTCGGATGTGTGTTTGGGCTCTCACAACCTCAGTTTTATTTATTTGTATCACATATGTAGTTTTAATCGTGCTGAGCATGTAGTTATTTGTAGTTATTTATTTTATGTCAGGCCGGAGGCCTATTTACATGCGAGTTGAGATTTGTCGGGCCGAAGGCCTATTTACATGAGTTGAGATGATTGCTTTTGAATTTTATATCAGGACACCTCGAGGTGCTGGACTTGGAATTGGGTTTTATGATTTTTAGCAAAGGTCATGCCGAAATTTTAGTAGAATTAGAGGCTTAAGGATATGGGTTTTCCTGTCTCCTGCTGGTAGCATTTTGGCTTTGGACGGGATGTTACAAGTATCTAATTGATTGGTTGTTTGATTGAATGATGATTTTAAACTAAAGACAAATAAATAAAACAGCGCAAATGTAAATTAAATGAAAATTCAATATTATAAAACTATTAAAGGTTGTGAATCATTCTAATATCTTTTAAAGATGAAGTTGTGATCTCATGTTTGTACAATATATCAGTTTATTAACTTGGAACACAAAAATATGCAAAAGCCTCTTCCGATGGTTAGAAGAAAACACCAGTGTAACCCAATTAACTACATTTCTTATGTTAACTAAGTTATCTGCATTCATTAAGATTAAGTTCCAATTATGGTTACCCCAGCCCAACAGGTATATTCCTATCATGTAAGGAAATCTACCTAAGAGTCTTTTGTCTCAAGTGAGATCGTGATCTATTGAGTATAAGGCTAAACCTAAAATCTCTTTTCCAAGTTTATTTTAAGTTTACCAAATCAATCTTATTTATGGCCAGTTAACAAGAAGCATTAAGCTTAAGACTCAATAAATAATCTTCATATTACCTAAGATATAAAATAACCAACTTTATAAACCGGTGATATTGGAATTCATCACACTCGCAGATAATATGTTTAGTTACAAAACATACTTAAAATTACAAGATGCATAGTTAAACAGAATAACATAATGGAAAATTAAAAAATAAAGAAAATTTCAACAATAAAAGAAAATGCTGGAGTTACAGGTTTCACTTTTAATATTTAAAATATAAATTACTCATTTATCAATTAATCATATCTTGAATTAATTATATTAAAACCGACCATATAGGCAGTGAATGTCATTTATCCAAAGTCCAACCGATCATATAGGCGGTAACAAAATCATATAAACCGACCATGTAGGCGGTAACAAGTTTAGCACCTAAACCGACCATATAAGAGGAAACTAAGTTCAATAATGTAAAACCGGGTATATATACGGTAAATAATTAATTCAATTTCCTTTTTTTTAAATTAAGGGAGTAAATCTAAATTATTATATTAAAATTTTCCCCCCAGACTCAGCAAAAAGAGATACTTACTCATGATGTAATTAAAAAGACACAAAAATTTATTAAATAAATAAAGAGAAAATATAAGAAAAACGTAAATAAACATGCAAGATACTTTCTTTTAGGTTATCATGGAGAAATCCCTCAAAGTAAACATGAAAATTTTACAAAGTTTAGTTTGATATTTATAGACAAATCTAAAGGCTTCCACCAATTTCTCCACAAAACATGATACCAAACGTGGCACCAAATCCTTCACCAAACATGCAAGTTTGGTGGAAGTTTGACAATTTCCATTTTTTATTTTATTTTATTTTTATTTTTGAAAATGACTTTAATAATTACGCATAACACACTTTCATAATTTTCATCAATTTCGGTAATGAAAACTTCCGAATTCGAAAATCTTATGAGCTTTAAAGTTGTAGATCATTGAGTCTTTTTTAATTTGGAACTTGAATCACCTCTATTCGATGTCGGAGTAGAAAGTTATGGTCAAAATACGAAAATTACGTAAAGTTGAAATTGTACTTCGTTAGAACGCCATTTCAAGTTTTCAACCTCCAAAATCCAAATGTCAAGTCTAATTTTTACCATTATTTGTTACATATTTCATCATGATTAATTCCATTGAGTCCTGATTTTATTTTATCTGCAAAATAAACTAAAACACATCAAAATATTCATAAAACTCAAGAGACTATACAAAATATTAAGTAAAAGGTGCGGTAAATATTGATATATTTTTTCGCTCATCACACCCCCAAACCTAACATTTTTCTAGTCCTCGAGCAAAACAGCAAAATAAAATGCAATAAACAATTAAAATTAAACTAAGCCACTTTCGTAGGGATTACGATTGCATTTCACGTATGCAACAAGCCTTTAAAACCCTAGGTGTCCCTAATGGACGAGTTGTAGTCTCGTGAGAGCTTATAGTGACAATACCCACAAACGTCAATCAAATGCACACAAAAGAAAAAGATAAAAAGATAAACAAGGTAGTGACTAAACTAGTGAAACATCTTATCCAATTTAATAGTTGTTTTCTTTCTTTCTAAATTACCAAATAAATAAATTCTCCGATTATTTTACCCTTCTCCATATACATATTGTACCCACAATATTCATAAGTGTAGTTGAAAAGATAGTAATATTTTTGTCTCAAAGTTATATCAGAATTCACACCTTTTATAGCAATGGATTTTTTTTTATTTATTTACAACACTTAGGCCAGTGACTCCCAAGCCAGTTGGCTTTAGGGCACTAGGTGTTAAGACACCCTTACAAACTTAATCACTCAGATTTCAGATATTTTTTTTTTATTTACAACATCTTCAATCCATATAGCGAGCTTTGGTCCAGAGACTCCCAAACCAGTTGGCTTTAGGATATTAGGTGTTAAAACACCCCTACGGACTTAGTTACTTGGATATCAGATTTTTTTTTATTCCATCACTTTTTTAAATGCTTCCTCCAATTAAACTATAGCACTGAATATTATAAATTTTTCAATTACAACTTATATCCGTATGTTACCATGCATGTTGATAATATCTGTCAATTGAGCATATGAAGATCCAATTTAGTCAGTATTATGGAGAATTCACAAATTAAATAATTCAGAAGGAAATAAACAAAATTAACTTGTTACGAAATAGGTTGAGATACGTCTCAGAAGTGGAAATTCCTTACACAGCTATCCCAAACACCATTCCACCTGATTAGTCAAGTTAAAAACACAAAAACAAAATATATATATTTTTGAATTTTTGAAAATTTTTGACTAAAAATCAAATAAAAACAACACAGCAAAAAAATAAAAACAAGATACTAGTCAACTATTCCCCTCCCCCAAACCTAATTGAGACATTGTCCCCAATGTCTGAAAAGTAGAAGAAGAGTTTAGAAAATAATACATGGTTAGTTGAAATTCTACTTCTAAAAAGAAAATTAAAGGTTAAGATCCAGATTTATCCGACGCTTCTTACCACGATCATTATTGGACCAGTTTACCTTGGACATGATATGGTCAATTTGTGGTTCAAAGACTAAGAGTTGGTCAATTAAATCATTGGCTGTTCTGGCAGTGAAGATGATATCTTTCACAGGTTTTGAAATGAACCCATTTCTCCGGGAATTATCAAGAAACACATAAAGAAAATCATAAAATCCATTAGCATTAAACAGTCCAATCGGTTTTTGGTGAATGTTCAAGTTTGTCCAAGATAGCACTGTAAGATTTCCTCCATCGTGCCCAAACCACCTGGCAAAGTAATAAAAGCATCAGCACGGTTAATCATTTCCACAAGTCATTCAGACATACCTGGTACAATACATTCATCTCTGTTTGATGGTCTTATAAGATTCGCCTATGCCAATGGTTTTGGGATGATTCCCAAAACTTGACTTCCTCCTTCCTGTACGGCTCTTGAAATGTACCCTATTAGTCCAAGATTGCCACCACCATATACTAAGTGCATATTCATTTCAGCTATGACTCTACCCAATTCATGTGCTACCGCAATGAATTATGACTTAGAACCGACACTAGTACCGCAAAATACACAGATATTTACAACTCGTCTTCTTGAAGTTGCTTCTATTTTTTTAGGGTGTTGGTTTTTTTTTTTATGTACTTCTTTCTCAAATCTGGATGTCTTCAGGAGTGCAATGGCAAGTTGAATTTATAGAACCTGAAAAAGGGTGAGTAATAATAGCACTAGTACCTCCCAAATGACAATTATTAACTAAACAGCAAGATATATCGTGAAAGTCAAAAAGTCTGGATCCTATCGGCGAAAATAAAAAAAATTACAATTATTAGACAAGACAAAGAGATAATAATATTTACAAGAAGTAACGGCTTGAATGACGTCTATGCGTCAGGGACAAGCTTCTCATCTAATTTTTTTATAAATTGGAAAACAATGTATTTTAAAGTCAGATTCCTGAGACTTAAATATTGTCTTTCTTTTCGAAACTGTGCATGTAACAAGTGAATTGCGTGATGCACATATCCACTGGAATGCGTATCAAGAGTTAATGATATGTCATCAAAAGACTCATTACTCATGTCATCCCTAATGAATTGAATTTTATCTTCACGGTTATCAGACATCATTTCTAAAGAATGACAACTAATATTACATGTCATGCGTGCACATTTATGGAAAACACATAGTCTTTTAGCTCTTCTTTTCTTAGCATAGGTGTTTCTTCCTAAACCAGACAGATATGAAATAAAAGAGTCAAAGGACTCACCTACCAATCAGACCCGTGCTTCAATAATCCAATGAATTTCATTAGGAATACCTTTGATCATCAATAATTTCATTCGGTCCAAGCGAGCTTTGTAGACTTTCATCAGAGAGTTTTGAGGGAGAGAAGGAAATTACTTGTGAAGATTTGCAAGAACATCTTCCATCCTGAAATTTGACTTTACCTACACAAATTAATCACATAAAAAATAAAACACACCAAATCTTAATATACACACAATTTGTATGGGTTGCCTCCTTGCTAGCACTAAATTTAACGTCGTCAGCTAGACATGACTGCCCGGATGTTAGGTTGTGAACGCTGATTCGATCGAGGTCCAAAATCGAGAATGAACTGAGGGCACAAGCGAACCTATAAAATAAAGAGTAGAATGAATGCGAGGTTATCCCACGGTGGTGTGGTGGAAGCCGTAGGCACTCCGACGCTCAAGTCAGCAAAGTATGAATAAGTCGAAAGTGAAATGATTAAGGTTTTAGGATACCTCAATCTCTGTTTTTGGCGTGAGGGCAGGGTATTATGTTTTCTCTGATAATTGGGAGTAGTGTTGTATGGTCTCGGATCCCCTCTTTGTGTCATGACTCTTCTCTTTTATAGACCCTTCTGATGTGGGGTCATTTAAACCTCTTCTACCCGTTGAATATATTAATGATGGGGTTTATGACTGTAATTGTCGATTTAATAGAGTTCATTACTGTTGGGGTTTTCTCAATCTAATTACTCATGAATCTGTTGGCTTCATGAGCTGTTAAATCTGTGACAATGGGTTTTGGGTTGGTCTGGTCTCTCAGCCCGAAGCCGGTTTCTTAATTTTGATCTGATTGTGGGCCTTGAGGCTTTGGTTTCGTGATTGCCCAAAGATGAAATGACAATTATGCCATTGAGCCTAAATTTGGCCCGTACAGTTTGTCATATACTCTCTAAGTCTAGAAGTCCTAGACTTGGAGAGTACCATTGTTTATGTCGAGCGAATCAAGACTCTGATAGTCGTCTCGCTGATCCTGGTGGAGGCTTAAAATTAGTCAATATCATGCTCCATGGGGGGAACCTGACTCCAATTACTCTACTTAAGTCCTTCATTGGGTGTCATTAGTTGTTTGACATATATGGTGGTTCTGGAGGCAGCCTCAGTCGACATAAGTATACGGTTCGAAGTGAATATTTTTACTCGACATGAATCTCGTGGAATACTCTGACTCGACATGAATCCCGTAGGGGTGTGTCAAGTGGATTGAACCTGAAAAAGGTTAAGGATTGCCACGACATGTCGTATGAAGTGAGCGAATGTTTCTGTATGGCTTGACATGTCATATGGATCGAAGCAAACCCTATTTGTCTCGTCGAGAATAATCTGATGGGTGTCCCCGGTCGACTGAACCAGATGATAGTTGAGGAGTAATTTCACTCGGCATGTCGTATGAAACGAGTGAATTCCATAATTCTACTTGACTCGACATGAGCATCTGGGTAATGTCCCCGGTCGACTGAACCAGATGATGGTTCAGAAGTAATTTCACTCGGCATGTCGTATGAACTGAGTGAATTCCATAATTCTATTTGACTCGACGTGAGTCATCTGGAGAATGTCCTCGGTCGACTGAACTAGATGATGGTTCATAAGTAATTTCACTCGACATGTCGTATGAGTGAATTCCATAATTCTATTTGACTCGACGTGATTCAACTGAGGGATGTCCCCGGTCGACTGAACCATATGATGGTTCATAAGTAATTTCACTCGATATGTCGTATGAAACGAGTGAATTCCATAATACTATTTAACTCAACGTGATTCATATGGGGGATGTCTCCGGTCGACTGAACCAGATGATGGTTTATGAGTAATTTCACTCGACATGTCGTTTGAAACGAGTGAATTTCATAATTTTATTTGACTCGACATGAGTCTTCTAGGGGATGTCCCCGGTTGACTGAACCAGATGATGGTTCATGAGTAAATTTCACTCGGCATGTCGTATGAAATGAGTGAATTCCATAATTCTATTTGACTCGACATGAGTCATCTGGGGGATGTCCCTGGTCACTGAACCAGATGATGGTTCAGGAGTAAATTTCACTCGGCATGTCATGTGAAACGAGTGAATTCCATAATTCTATTTAACTCGACATGAGTCATCTAGGGGATGTCCCCGGTCAACTCAACCAGATGATGGTTCAAGAGTAATTTCACTCGATATGTCGTATGTAACAAGTGAATTCCATAATTCTATTTGACTCAACATGAGTCATATGGTAGATGTCCCCGGTCGAATGAACCAGATGATGGTTCAAGAGTAATTTCACTCAACATGTCGTATGTAACGAGTGAATTCATTAATTCTATTTCACTCGACATGAATAATCTGGGGAATGTCCACGGTCGACTGAACAAGATGATGGTTCAGGAGTAATTTCACTCGACATGTCGTATGTAACGAGTAAACTCCACGTACTCATTGACTCATGTTGTATATTGAGGATGTTCAAAACTTTAAAGTGTATTATGTCGAGTGACATCGTTCCTCTTGTCTGTTCTTTATATCGTTCCTCATTCGACACCTGGATTGTTTCCAAGTCTCTTTCTAGTCATTAATTGCAACCATATTATGAATTACGAGGAGTTTTGGCAGGAATTTGTGGCGCTAATTGAGTAGTGTGTATAAAAAGAGCTTCGGGTACTTCATTTGTTTTATTCGTAAAAATTCCATTCGGAGGCCGAGTAAGGAGAGCTCTCAAGTGTTTCATGGTATTCTTCGAAAACTTCTTCTTGTTCTTCAATTTCTTTAAACATTCATAGTTTAGATTCAAGCTGTTCTTAGGTAAAATTGGTTGTTTGATCTTTGGGTTTGTGAAAATATTTTCAGAATTATGTTTGTGGGTTTTGATCTTTAAGAAATAGTTTACTATGGAGTTTAGTTTTTTATATGCTTGTTATTTGGAAGATGTCGAGTGGAGAATCCTTAGGCAGCTTAGAAGCCAAGATTGATAGTTATGACATATCTTCTTTAAGTGAGACGAAGGAGGATGAAGTATACAAATATTAGTCATACCAAGAGTTGATCGAGACTGGCGTAATCACCTTGACTAGGCCTTCCCAGGAGATCCCTATCGAGGCCATACCACTAAGGTCTTTACCCGCTGTTGGGGAGTCGAGTGACTTTCCTAGTACAAGTTTACCCACTAACTTATTATCTAAAATCATGCTAGTCGAATGACTAGAAAAGTGTTGAGGGTAATCAGGTGCATGTATAGGTTTCCCGATTCTCTGAAACTATAGGTACCTTCGTCGAGTGAAAGAATCGATTACAAAGTTCTGGGGTGGATGGAATTCTACGTACGTCCCTTCTCCGATGGGTTGGGGTTTCCTATTCCAAGACTTATTTGGGAGGTTCTGGGTCATTTTGAAGTCGCTCCTTCTCAGCACTAATGCCAAATGTTTAAAAATATTATTATCATTGAATGTATGTCTTTCGAGTTAGGAGTGCTTTTTGAGGTAAATGATGTTTTGACCACGTACTACTGAAAGAACACTTAAAGGATAAAGGAAGATATACTTTGATCCTTCGTCAGAGGAAGGCACATTTAGTTACCGGATTGCCGACTAATGATAGGGGAAATTGGTAGTCCGATTATTTCTTTGTGAAGGGTGAGGGTATATTTGGATCGACCGAGGCTAGTCGAATTCTAGAATTTTGGTGTTTGTCGAGTGAGTAGCATTCTTTCTTTAAAATTTAATCCTTGAATCTTGCTTAGGAATTCGAATAACTATGTGTTTGTTACTGCAGATCCTTTACGAAAATAAGACATTTGTCACGACTACGCGTACAATCTCCAACACCAAAGCGATTTTATACTTGCCGGCTGAGGAAAGATATTATAAAACCATCTTAGTGGAAAAGAGATTAAGGGCAACTCTGTTGTGGAAGGAGATTTTCCACCGAGAAGGAGAAGGTAAAGTTTTGGCCTTTGTAAAGATGTTTTGCCCTTGATAAATTGTAGATGGTCGTGTTGAAAGTTATATGGAGAGTCTAAATATTCGAGAGCCCCTAAAACCCGAAGAACTTTTATGCGCTGAGGAAATGATGACTGGACCATTCACAGTAGCTTCACTCGACAAGATGAAAAGCTGGAGGAAAGTAAGGAAGTTGAAGAAGAAAGAACCAGAAGTCGAAAAAGAAACTGGTTTTCAGCCAAAGGAAGTCGTTTCAAGTGAGGGTGTCGCAGAAAAGAGGAAGTCGACTGAAATGATTTCTGCAGGGAAGAAAAGGAAGTCTATTGCCGAAGTGGAGGAGAACTCTGATAACCTCATTTTAAAGGTTCCTCGAGAGTCAACTGCAATTTCTGATCCTTCAAGCATCGATTCATTCGTAGAAGGGCTTCTTCTGGAGGGGGATGAAGTAAGGTTAACACAAATCGGGCTCTAGTATTGGCTATGAAGAAAGCCATTGCTTTGAATTACCAAGTGAGTAGAACCATTTTTTTTGGGTCGAATGACATCCTGACTCGAGATTTTCAGGCATTGGAGTGTAGTCTGTACATGCGAAAGAATGCAGAATCCAGTCAAGGAGGATCAATGAGCTGGAGAAAGCGTTATTGGTGGTGAGAAAGGAAGCTTCAGATCTGAAGTCTGGGTGGTCGCTTCTCAAAGGAAGGAAAAATGGCTTGAGAATAAGTTGAAGGAGGTTAAGGCTACCTTCAATATGGAAAAAGAAACGGTTGAACTAACAATTGATAGTTATAAACAAAGTTTTGAAAGCGTGAAAAAGGAAAAAGAATTATTGTTAGAGCAAATGGAGGAAATTGCCATCGATTCCATGATGAAAGACAAATATGATTTAATGAGCGAATATCTTGCTGGGAAGCATGTAGACTAGAAGCCGGAGAAATGGATCCGAGAGTATGAAAGACGTGCTGCCGGTATTTCTTCGTCGATGAATGATGATGGTGAAGAAAAAGGTCTGGAGGTTGAGTCCAAGAAGGACGAGGTAGAGCCAGATGCATTTCCTGTAGCTGAAATAGAAAGGGTCAAGAAACAATTGGAGGAGGGAGGGGATGTTGGACCAGCAGCTGTCGATACTAAATCGGGGATGGGGGTCGAAACTCAAGAAGATGTTTCTGCCATTGTTCCAATAGCTGCCGAAGAAAGACCAACCAGTGTCTTTGAAGTTTAAGGGTTTGATAGAGTTTGAACATTTTGTATAAAGTTAGACTCTAGGTCGGATGAGAAAGCGATAAGCCGAATTTTTGAACAATTAACTTTGTATATGTCGAATGATTTTAATAATGAACTTTTATTGCAATCAGTCGAATGAGTTATATCAATTTTCTTATTTCATATTTCGAAAGATAACTAAGTATTGTGAAAGATAACTGCCTCAAAAAAATAACAAAACATAAGTGTTACCAGATGAATCACTTAAGATGGACAGCGTTCTAACTGTTGTGTATTGTAGTCCCCTCCATGGTCTGTAGCTTGTAGGCTCATCTCCCGATACTTTTGTGACGATATATGGACCTTCCCAATTTGGTCTCAACTTTCCATCTCCAACTTCTTTTGTGTTCTAGAACACTCTTCGTATGACCCAATATCCTTCCTTGAAAGTCTTACTCCTGACGTTTTTTTGTCAAAGTACCTGGCCATCCTCTGTTGATGAGCAACCAGTCAAATAGAAGCTCGGTTCTTATTTCATCAATCGTGTCGAGATTGAAATTCATCAGCCGCTGATTATTTTCTTCATTGAGCCATTGGCAGCGTGGGGACTAGATGACTTCTTCAGTTGGAATTACTGCTTCCGTTCTAAATGCCAGAGCGAAAGAAGTTTCGCCTGTTGAAGATCGTACTGTCGTCCTGTATGACCACAACACTCCTGGAAGTTCGTCCACCCAAGCGCCTTTAGCCTTCTCTAATCTCTTCTTCAAAGTATTCAAGATCGTCTTGTTGGATGATTCGGCCTGGCCGTTCACTTGTGGGAAGCGTGTGAAAAGCTCAATTTTATGCCCCAATTCTTGCAGAAGTCTTGAAAGTGATGGCTGATGAATTGAGAGCCGTTGTCAGTCACAATTTCTCTTGGTATGCCGAACCGACAGATGATGTTCTTCCAAATGAAAGTTTGGGCCTCTTTGTCGCGTATTCTAGCGAATGGTTCAGCTTCAATCCACTTCGAGTAATAATCTGTCATCACAAGGATGTAGACATACTGGCCTGGCACGGCTAGGAGTTTTCCTACTATGTCCATTCCCCATTTCATGAATGGCCATGGGGATAAAACAGGATTGAGTTTTTCTGGTGGGAGATGTGGAACTGGAGCAAACCTTTGACACTTGTCACATTTTTTAGCGAATTCAATTGAGTCGGTCCTCATTGTCGGTCAATAATATCCTGTCAAATGGGCTTAAAGAGACAAACTCCTACCTCCAGAGTGGTTCCCACATTCCCCATCATGCAACTCCGTCAACACATGTTGCGCTTCGTCGAGTGTGAGACACTTTAAGTAAGGTCCTGAGAGTGACCATCTTAGCAGCTGACCGTTGAATATAGCAAACCTTACAGACTGTCTCTGGATTTTTTTGGCTTGCGTTCTATCTTCTAGAAGCACGCCTTCCTGTAAATACTTGACGATAGGTGTCATCCAGGTGTCGACTGAATCGACCGCTGCAATAATTATTTCTTCCTTCCAAATTATCGGCCAGTTCAAATACACTACTGGTATTGTTCGTGGTTTGTCCCCCTCCGTTGTCGATCTGAGGGTAGCCAGTGCATCTGCTTGGGAGTTCTCGCTTCTTGGGACTTGGGGGTTATGAAGAATTCTTCAAATGTCGACCGCATATCGTTTACCTTTTGCAAGTAGGAAGCCATTTGTTGACCTCGTGCATGATAGGACCCTTGATCTGGTTGACAATCAACTGAGAATCGGACTTCACTTCTATCTTCCTAGCTCCCAGTTCTTTTGCTAAGGATAACCCAGCGATCAGTGCTTCGTATTCTGCCTCGTTGTTGGTAACTCTAAAATCGCACTTGATTGCTTATTGCAGAATGTCGTCTTCCGGAGTAGTGATCATGATTCCAAGACCGCAGCCCTTTTGTTACTGGATCTGTCGACTGCTAGTTTCCAAGGGATTGTCGATTGAATGGAGTATACTTCGTTTTCAGCTGCAGCAAGTAGGCCGGGAGTGAAGTCGGCCACAAAGTCTGCCAAAGCTTGAGATTTGATGGCGGTCCTAGGCAGATGATATATCATGTTCTCCAAGTTCAATTGCCCACTTCATCAATCTCCCTAACAGTTATGGTTTATGGAGTATTCTTCTTAAAGGATATGTCGTGTATACCATGATTGGTGCCCTTGAAAGTAGGGTCTGAGCTTTCTCGCGGCTGTAATTAGAGCGAATACCAACTTCTCCATTAACGGGTAGCGTGATTCTACTCCCAACAATGCTTTACTCACATAGTAGACTGGTAGTTGAATTTCCACCTCCTCTCTTATTAAGACTGCACTAACCGCGTGCTCTAAAAATCCCAAGTAGAGGTAGAGCCTCTCATTGTCGAGTGGCTTTGACAACAGATGAGGTGTGGTAAGATATTATTTGAGCCTTTTTAGTGCCTCTTCATAAGCCGAGTCCACTCGAAGCTGTTTGCCTTTTTTAAAGCTGAAAAGAACTGAAAACTCTTATCTGTGGATTTGGAAATGAACATGTTTAACACGGCGATCCTCCCCGCTAATCGCATGACGTCCTTCGGGCTGGAAGGTGATAGGATGTCGAGAATTGATTTAATCTGGTCTGGATTCGCTTCTATCCCTCGTCGAGTAAGTACGTATCCCAAGAATTTCCCTGAGGCGACACCAAACGCACAATTAGTAGGATTCAACTTCATTCCGTACATGTCCATGATGTTGAAGGCTTCTTCCAGATAGTTGAGGTGTTGCTCTAATTTAATAGACTTCACCAGCATATCGTCTATGTAAACCTCCATTGTCTTCCCAATTGACTGGCGAACATCTTATTGACCAGTCGTTGGTATTGTTAGACAATTATGACCCATAGCGTCACTGTTTTGTAAAAGACATTGTGTTTTGTACAAATTGACTATGTAATATTGAAATTGCCTTTTATCATTTCGTAATTTATTTACTATGATACATAAATGGTAAAGTCCATATGATTAGTTCCGGATTGAGATGATATGAGACAGTATCAATCCATAAAGGTTTAATCATTAAATATCCCTAGTCGTAGTATTATCGAGACTGGACATCGATAATGCGGAATAGACTAGTATTGCACTTGTGCGCGTTGTGAGGGCATAACGGCACAGTTCTCATATGTTTAAGTATAGGATACTTATGCAAGTTCAATAGGAGGTTGTGTTTTACCGATGGTACGGAAAACAGCTTCGCTCTGGATAGACCCCGCGGAATCCCATTGGTAGTATGTATATGTGTCTATGGGAGTCCGCGTCAGGGTAGATGTATTTGGTCTTAACCTGAGACTTACATCGCTAATACTTGCGAAAATCGGTAAACTTTGGTTTTGGTCGTCCGGGACTTTAACAGGTTCTGTGTACGCCTCTATTGGGTTTATCGAGAATCGTAGTGTATTGGATGTGATGTCAAGACGGAAGTGTCACTCCAGACATATGGAGATGATGATCACGCAGGGATTCATAACTCGTTCTCTATTGTGTTGCAACCATCGGGATATGTGACAAGGTCATGATTATCCGATTCAAAGAGACTAGTTGTTTGATATCCGATATGTGCTTCGTACGGGGAGAAACTATTCCAGCCCCAGGCCTAGCACGTGACATCAGATACTGGATCGAAATACGAGATACTAGGTATTCTACGTCTGACATAGATTATATATTCCAGTAAGAATATTTCTGGAGAATTGGGTAGGCACGGTGCTTGGCTAGAAGCCAACCATGTCTTGTAAATCGGTAAGCACATAGTACGAGGTACTCGCTTATCGGATAGTCCGATAACCGGATTACTGCCAACATATCCAGAAATCTCTTGGGTCGCTTCCCAGGATTCACCGATGACTGTTGACTTAAATTGGAATTAATCTGGGATTAATTAAGAGAGAGAAAATTAATCTGGGATTAATATGGGCTTTGTTAATCTGGGATTAAAAGTGTACAGTGGCGAAAGAACGCGATTAATTTGGAATTAATCGGTAAAATAAATTTAATAGTTAAATTTGATTTTTCTATTTAATTTATTCAAACGGGCTAAAATTAATATATCGGATATATTAAAATGAATTGGATTTCATTACGAGATTAAAGTCGGACTTTAATGCGAACGAACGAATTAATTTAGAATTAATTCATGAACGACGTTCGATATATATTTGCGAGGCATCGTTATTAATTAAATTGGATTTAATTATTTAACGACGAAGGATCGTTAATTGGATTAAACGGAACCGAGCCGCGGCAAATGCCCGTAGAGATATTTGAATTTCGGATTCAAATATTTGGAGCCAAAAGTGTGGTAGGTGTTCCCACCACACAACCACCTTGTTTTGTCTTAATGAATACCATTTACCCATCTCTACCTTGTTTTGGGTAAAAGGTGAAATGGTTTCACTTTTTGGTAAATAACAAAAAGCATTTCATTTGTTGTAACACTTGACACAAAAACAAAACACAAAACCCTAAGGAAGCTTGCTTGGCCGAATTTCCTCTCCTCCTCCTCTCTTTGATTTGATTTTCAAATCATCAAAAGCTAGCACTTTGGAAGTGAACAAAGGTGATAGGGAAACTCCTCAATAGCTTGGAATCATCTTAAAGCTTGGAATCATCCTAAAGCTTGGATCTTGGAGATCTTGGATCTCAAAAATTTTAAAAGCTCTACACTCATTGTAAGTATATTCCGCACCTTATAATGATCAACTCTTATATTATGCATGCTTATTATATCCTTATAATGTTCTAGGAACACTAACAGGTATGTTGCTCCTGTATTTTTTAAGTCGAATGGCATAACCTTATAGCAGTAAATTTCTCGGTTAGTGACAAAGGCTGTCTTCTCTTGATCGTCAGGATGCATGAGGATCTGGTTGTAGCCTGAATACGCATCCATAAAGCTTAACAACTCATGTCCAGTTGTAGCGTCGACCATCGAATCTATATGTGGCAGTGGGAATGAATCCTTTGGACAAGCTTTGTTCAGATCCGTAAAGTCGATGCAGACTCTCCACTTTCCATTCTTTTTCTTCACAACGATAACATTCGCAAGCCACTCTGGAAACTGTACTTCCCTAACTACTTCATTCTGCAATAACTTCTGAACCTCTTCATCTATGATCTGGTTCCTTTCAGGAGCGAACTTCCTTCTTTTCTGCCTAACCAGGGTGTAGTTTGGATCCACATGCAACTCGTGAGTAATGAGCTCTGGGTCGATTCCAGTCATATCTTTGTGAGACCATGCAAAACTGTCGTGTCGTTTCTTCAGGAATTCAACTAGGTCGGCTCTTAGTTTGGGATCTAGTTCAGCTCCAATCAATGTCTTGTGATCTGTAATTGAGGGTGAATCTAGACCTCGTCGAGCTCCTCTAGATTTGGCAGAGTCGGCTCCGAACCACGAGGCCCAACCTGTAATTGCTATGCTGACTCAGCTTTTGCCTTCAAAGTCGTCTGATAGCAGCTTCTGATACAAATTATCACCTTTAATTTCTTGAACCCCCCACTTGGTTGGAATTTTATAACTTGATGGTAGGTGGATGGATGAGACCGCCCTCAAGTCGTGAATCCAAGGTCTGTCCATGATTAGATTGTAGGCCGATGGGCTATCCAAGACCAAAACGTGGTCATTTTGTTGACTCCCTCTACGTAGACTGGGAGTGATATTTCCCCCATCATGAATTTTTTTCTCCCCACTAAACCCAATCAATACTGTCGTCCTCCTGTTTATCTTGTCCAACTCGGCTCCCATATCCGCGAGGGTTGTAGTGAAAATGATATTGGTTGTGGAGCCCGTGTCGACCAAAACTCGTTTGATCAGAAAGTTTACCACCTACAAGGAGATGACTAAAGCGTCGTGATGAGGATTTAAAATGTGCGAATCCCCGTCGTATGGAAACTCTATCGTCAGATTAGTGAACAATTTCTCTACAGATATTGTGGTATGTGAGACACTATTAGCCAGAGCTCTCGAATGTCGTTTAGCTACCGAATATGATGTTCCACTGATTCCCGATCCTCCTGAAATAACATTGACGATGTTATTAATTGGAGGTGGTGGGGTGGGAATTTATCCTTGACCATCTCTCCCGTCCCTTCTCGCCAAGGTTGATTTCCCTTTCTCAGTGAGAAAATCCTTCATGAACCCTTTGTTTAATAATTCCAAAACCTCCAATCTCAAAGCTACACATTCTGCTGTCGTATGACCGTAGTCTCGGTGGAATTCACACCACTTCCTAGTGTCCTTTTTGGTTGAACTGTCCCTGGAACGTGGAGGCCACTTCACTTCACTCTCCATTTTCTTAAGTACGGACACCAATTCCCCATGGGAAATTATAAAATTGTAGTCTGGGAGCGGAGCCTGGGTTTGCTTGCTGGCATCTCCTCTCGATTTTTGTACGGCCTTGGTCGTCTGTCAATATCTTTGTAGAAAGATCTTCGCTCTCCTCTTTGTGGGTTGGTTACTCCTTTCCGTGTGAGAGTGAATATTCATATCAGGTTGCATGGGTGTAGCAGGCCTTCTATCTATTCATGTATTCATAACATCTTCCCTTCTTTTATTTCTTTTATCTTCTTCCCATCTTATTTCTACTTGGGCCCGCGCCATGACCTGGTCCATGGTGTAGCATTAGAACTTCGTCATTTCTTGTAGAGTCCACTATCATATAGCAGTCTATTTTGGAATGCCTCTACCGCAGTAGGCTGGTGGAGATCCGGAATAGTAATCCTCTCCCCCGTTGAATCGAGCCACGTAGCTCCGTAGTGACTCTCCTCTTCTCTGCTGGATGGAATTGAGATCATCGGAAGTCTTCTCTAATTTGCAAGAACTTGCAAAGTGTTGCACGAACTTGTCAGCCAGCTGTTGGTAGGACTCGATTGACCTGTATGGCAGGTTAATGAACCAAGAAAGGGCTGGCCCCGCCAATATTTCCCCAAAGTATCTACACATTCCAGCTTCCCAATGGCTTGGGGACAAGCCGGTTGAGATAATCTTGTACTTGTAATATATTACGTGGTCGTTTGGATCGGTGGACCCATCATATAGCTTCATTTCGGATGGGCTGAATTTTTGAGGCAATTCAACAGCTACAATTGACTCCATGAATGAGGTATCGGAAATTTCTCTAGCTCTGCTCTTTCTGATTGGTAGCCTTACCCCTGGTAGTCTGGACATAGTTGCTTCCTTGAATTCAATCATCTCTCTTCTCATGAAGCTAACAATTTGATAGGTTGGATCGAGAGAAGAGTTCAGGCCACGTGAAGTTGGCTGGTGATTGTTGTTTGGCCCATCCGACATGGGCGGGACTGTCAGATTGCTTCGGTCGTCTGGATCGCTGGTTTGACCTTGAATGTTGTTATGCTGAGGATTGGATGACAACTGCTCCAGCTTTTTCTGTAGACTTTCGTTGGAATTTCACATTGTTAGATTCTCCTCTTCTAGGGCTTGTAGTCGTTCTTGAAGTATAGTTAGTTGTGCCATCATGGGATCCAGGGCTTTTTCATTGCTCGAGGCCATTTCCAGCTGTCTGTGGTGTGCGAATCAGATGAATATAATTTTTTACAAAATCTGCTCGGTGGCCCCACGGTGGGTGCCAAATTATGGATGCTGATTTCGGTCGAGGTCCACAATCGAGAATAAACTGAGGGGCACAAGCGAACCTGTAAAATAAGATTAGAATGAACGAAGAGGTTACTGCCCACCGGTGTGGTGGAAGCCGTAGGCACTCCGGTGCTCAAGTCAGTAAAGTATGAATAATTCAAAAGTAAAAGGATTAAGGTCTTATGATACCCCAATCTCTGTTTTATGGCCGTGAGGGCAGGGTATTATGATTTCTCTGATGACTGGGAGTAGTGCTGTATGGTCTCGAATCCCCTCTTTGTGTCATGACTCTTCTCTTTTATAGGCCCTTCTGACGTGGGGTCATTTAAACCTCTTTTACCCGTTGGATATATTAATGATGGGGTTTATGACTGTAATTGTCGATTTAATGGAGTTCATTACTATTGGCGTTTTCTCAATCTAATTACTCATGAATCTGTTGTCTTCCTAAGTTGTTAAATCTGTGACGATGGGCCCTGGGTTGGTCTGGTCTCTCGGCCCGAAGCCGGTTTCTTAATTTTGATATGATTGTGGGCCTTGAGGCTTTGGTTTCATGATTGGCCCAAAGATGAAATGACAGTTCTACCCTTAGGCCTAAATTTGGCCCGTACATAGGCTGGATCTGAAAGTGTGACTCTTTCTTTTTGTCACTCAAATGATTCTCCCCAGTAGTGCTTGGCACGCTTGCTTTTCACTTTGAAGGTTTTATTGGAGTTAGGATCACGTAACTCAACGACTCTATCTGATAAATTTTGGGTGATTAATAATGGACCTAACCACCATGATTTTAGCCTCCCATGGAAAAGTTTCAACCTTGATTTTCTGAACAATACCCACTGCCCCGGTTCCAGTTGTATGCGCACTAACCTCTCATCATATCTTTTTTTGGAATTTGGCATTCTCGAAAGGCTACATGTGAAATTCCTCCAATTCATTGAGTTGGTGGAGCCTATTCTCTTCAGTTGCTTAAAGATCAAGATTTAATTTCTTCCGTGTGCAGTACATTTTATCTTCAAGATCCACAGACATATTGTATACTTTAAGTTTGTCAGTGGAACTTTGCATTTCATCAGAGTTATGGACGGTGCTATCTATCACATCAAGTTTGAAATATTCCTCCTTCTTTTCGTCATTCGGGAATTCCATGGCTTTAAAAACATTGAATGTTACTTCTTGGTTCTAAACCCTCATGGTTAGTTCACCTTTTTGTACATCAATAATGGTTCGACCTGTAGCCAAGAATGGTCTCCCGAGGATGATGGGCATGTCTTCATCTTCCTCCATGTCAAGGATAATAAATTCTATTGGGAAAATGAATTTGTCGACTTTGACCAAGATATCTTCAACTACACCTCTTGGAAATGCGACCGTTCTATCAGCAAGTTGCAAAGAGGTTGAGGTGGGTATTGCTTCTCTAATTTGCAGTTTCATGTACATAGAAAAAGACATCAAGTTAACACTAGCACCTAAATCACCCAAAGCCTTACTAAAGTTATGTTCTTCTGTAGTGCAAGGGATAGTGAAACTGCCATGATCTTTCAACTTAGGGGAGGCTTCCTCTGAATGATGGCGCTACATTATTCTGTCAATGCTATTGTCTCGTAATCTCACAATCTTCATTTTCGTGACAGAATATCTTTTCTGAATTTGACATAGCTGGGCATTTGTTCCAATACTTCTACAAATGGAATATTGATATGTAGATATTTAAAGATCTACAGGAATCGAGCAAACTGCTTGTCCAATTTATTTTTCAAGAGACGTTGTGGAAATGGTGGAGGTGGAGTGAATCTTTCTCGATCATTTGCTTTTGATTCTTTTTCCTCCATTTGTGGCTCTGTTTCGCTGCTTTCTTTTGGAACTTTCTCAGTGGATGCTTTGATTCCAACATCTTTGTTGATCTCAGTACTGCTTTTCAAAGTGATGACATGGCATTGTTCCTTCCCTATATTCCTTGGATTTGGTTCTGTGTTGCTAGGAAGGGTACCTTGTAGTCTGTAACTCTGAGCATTGGCCAGTTATCCTATTTGATTTTCCAGTGCCTTTATAGAAGTAGTTATGCTTTAATTCAATGCTGATTGGGCTTGAAATATAGCTTCATTTGATGCTGCTTGATTTTGAAACATAACATCATATTTGGCTTCTTGATTTTTCATCTGGGCAAGAAAATCTTCTATTTCTGGCTTCTTCTCATACTTCTGGCTTTGATTTTGCTGTTGGAATCCTGACAGTGGATTGTTCCTTTGCCCTGAATTGTTGTTCCATACGAAATTGGGATGTTTCCTCCACCTTGGGTTGTGGGTATTGGAATATGGATTTTTTCCCTGTTTGTTGAAATTGTTGACATAATTCACTGTCTCATCATATTGGTTGTATGATTCTGCCTCTGGTGTTCCTCCATATGGTGAACTTGTGGATCCAACATTAACCTTCATGTTAAGAGTATCCAGACTTTTACAAATCTGTTCCAGCTTAGCACTCAATGCTGTGTTGGCTCCTACTTCGTAAATCCCTGTAATTCGTTTGATCATGCTCCTTTATGTTAACCACAAAGAATTATTATTGGCCATTTCTTCAATTAAGTCACAGGCCTGATAGTCTCCTTTTTCCATTAAAGCTCCTCCAGTAACAGCATCTATTGTGGTTCTTATTAGTCTAGATTGTCCATTGTAGCATGTTTTGACTTGTAACCACTTTGCAATCTCATGGTGAGGACATTTCTGGAGCAATTCCTTGTATCTTTCCCAAGCTTCGTAGAGGGATTCTGGGTCATGTTGTACAAAGGATTTAATATCATTCCTCAATTTTACAGTTCTGGCTGGGGGAAATTACTTTGCAAGGAATTTGGTGGCTAGAGTGTTCCAAGTTGTGATGGAACCTGCTAGTAGTGAATATAGCCAAACATTAACTCTATCTTTCAAGGAATATGGAAAAACATACAGTCTCATTGCTTCTTCAGCCACTCGGTTGTAATTAAATATGCCGCAAACTTCCAGGAAGTTACTGATGTGGGCATTAGGATCTTCAGTTGCATTACCCCCAAACTATACTAAATGTTGTATCATTTGAATGCATGTTTTGATATCACATGCATTTACTGGTAAGAGGGAAAGTACAATACATGAAATATAGCCATCAACCATCGGAATAGTTATGTCTCGAATAGGAATTGGTGGTGCAACTTCTAAAGGTTCAGGTTCCATGTTGATCAGTGCTTCTTCGTCTTCTTGTCGTTCCATGTTGATTAGTGCTTCTTTGTCTTCTTGCCTTTCTCTTCTTAACTGTGTGATTGTTCTTTCAATTTTTGGGTCAAGCGGACCAATTTCAAAGCTTTTGGTCTTTCTCATGTAGTGTCTGAGAACCTGAAACACAAGAAAACAGAAATAATAACTAAAAACAAATTAGACAAAGGTAAAAGTATCTAACTCCAAAATTAATAGTGAAAGATAAATAAGTTTTCGACAACGGCGCCAAAAACTTGATCGGTGAAATCACACACGTAACGCAAGCTCACGTATCGCTCAAGTAGTATAAAATATATCGATCCCACGAGGCCTAATACCTAGGCTATCAATTTGTGAAGCTAAATATTTACAAGTATCTAATAGATTGGTTGTTTGATTTGATGGTGATTTTAAACTAAAGACAAGTAAATAAAACAGTGCAAATGTAAATTAAAGGAAAATTCAATATTATGAAACTATCTAAGGTTGTGATTCATTCCAATATCTTTTAAAGATGAAGTGGTGATCTCATGTTTGTACAATATATTGGTTTATTAATCTGGAACACAAAAATATGTAAAATCCTCTTCCGATGGTCAGATGCAAACACCCAGTGTAACCCAATTAATTATATTCCTATGTTAACCAAGTTATCTGAATTCAATAAGATTAAGTTCCAATTATGGCTACCCCCGCCCTACAGGTATATTCTTATCATATAAGGAAATCTACCTAAGAGTCTCATACCCCAAGGTGAGATCGTGAGCTATTGAGTCTAAGGCTAAACATAAAATCCTTTTTCCGAGTTCATTTTAAGTTTACCAAATCAATCTTATTAATGGTCATTTAACAAGATGCATTAAGCTTAAGACTCAATAAATAAACCATTATATTACCCACAATATAAAATAATCAACTTTATAAACCGATGATATTGGAATTCATCACACCCCTAGATAATATGTTTAGTTACAAAACATATCAAAAATTACAAGATGCATAGTTAAACAGAATAATATAATAGAAAATTAAAAAGTAAAGAAAATTTCAACAATAAAAGAAAATGCTCTAGCTAGGGGTTTCACTTTTAATATTTCAACTATAGAGTACTCCTTTATCAATTAATCATATCTTGAATTAATTATATTAAAATCGACCATATAAGCGGTGAATGTCATTTATCCAAAGTCCAACCGACTATATAGGCGGTAACAAAATCATATAAACCGACCATTTATGCGATAACAAGGTTAGCACCTAAACCGATCATATAGGCGAAAACTAAGTTCAATAATGTAAAACCGGTCATATAGGCGGTAAATAATTAATTCAATTTACTTATTAAATTAAGGGAGTAAATCTAAATTATTATATTAAAAGCTTTCCTCCAGACTCAACAAAAAGAGATTACCTACCCATGATGTAATTAAAAACACACAAAAATTTATTAAATAAAAAAAAATACAAGAAAACTTAAATAAAAATGCAAGAAACTTTATTTTAGGTTTTCATGGAGAAATCCCCTAAAAAAAGCATGAAAAATTTACAAAGTTTAGCTTGGTATTTATAGGCAAATCTAAAGGCTTCCACCAATTTCTCCACCAAACATGGCATCAAATCCTCCACCAAACATGCAAACATATTTGGTGGAAGTTTGACAATTTCCATTTTTTTTATTTTTTGTTTTTTGAAATGACTTTAATAATTACACATAACACACTCTCATAATTTTCATCAATTTCGGTAATCAAAGTTCAGAATTCGAAAATCTTATGAACTTCAAAGTTGTGGATCTTTGAGTCTTTTTTAATCTGGAACCTGAATCACCTCAATCCGATATCGGAGTAGAAAGTTATGTCCAAAATACGAAAATTACGCAAAGTTGAAATTTTTGAAATTGTACTTCGTTAGAACACCATTTCAAGTTTCCAATCTCTAAAATCCAAATGTC
This sequence comes from Zanthoxylum bungeanum, assembly GCA_019454045.1. Classification (NCBI taxonomy): domain Eukaryota; kingdom Viridiplantae; phylum Streptophyta; class Magnoliopsida; order Sapindales; family Rutaceae; genus Zanthoxylum; species Zanthoxylum bungeanum. The sequence goes on from SKCR01044089.1 coordinate 204,029, forward strand.
AAGTCCAGTTTTTACCCTTATTTGTTCCATATTTCGTCCTGATTGATTCCATTGAGTTCCGATTTTATTTTATCTTCAAAATAAACTAAAACACATCAAAACGTTCACAAAACTCGAGAGACTATACAAAATATTAAGTAAAATGGACGGTAAATATTAATATATTTTCTGCTCATTAAAATAATGCTTAGCTAAATACAAGTAATTCTTGGAGAAATTAGCCTAATGAGCAAGTTAGAGAAATATTTGGAAAAGTATTGTTAGGTCTCTATAATATTTCTTCTTGGAGAAATCAAGATTGGATCTTGCAGTGTAGCTGCTTGCATTGGAATCAAGGTTGGATCTTGTAATGAAGTTTGCTAAACCTTGGAAGTTCTCAACCAATTTCAACAAGGAGAAGAAGATTGGATCTTTGTATCAAGCTTACTAAGTAATGTTTGATCTTCTCCTAAATTATGTTCTTCATTGGAGAATTTTTTTTATTAGTGAGACATATAGTGATGAATTATATATTGGATACATGATTACATAGCTTAAAGTTGAAATAAGGCTAATGAATTATGTTAGGATGCTTTGTAAGTATAAACACAATATTCTTGTAATTGGATCAAAAATGTTCATATTAGACATGGAACAAATTAATTAGAGTTTGGAACTCTAGGTTAAAGCTTATAGTTATGGCTACCATTTTAGAATCACTTGACCATCTTTTAGTATTCTAGAATTGTTCATGAGATATTTTATAATGGGATTCTAAATTGGTTTGTGTTTTGCTTCCAATAAATGCATATAAGTATTTAGAATACATGTATGCTAGTTGTATAACATGTGTTGATGTTGGTTATGAAACTAAAATTGAATTTTAGGTATATTTGAAGTATTAAGAGAAAATTGGAAGTGTTTAGTATAGGTTGAAGTAGAAAAATGCTCACTACCTAGGGAGCTTCGCAATTCTGACTACTCAGCTTCGTGACATAGAGCATCAGACCTGGGCACATCGCGCTCCTACCCTTCTACGTCGCGATGTTGATATGTTCATCTCCTGATGTTGCTCGCGTACTTTGGAGCGTCTCGACTCCCAAGCTCATGCATTGCAACGCGCAGAGCTGACACATACTGAAACTTTATTTTCTTCGTTCCGGAGTTCAGAACTTTATTTGGATCCCTGTTTTTTCCTACGGACTCGAAGCATAATTCAGTTTTACATAAAAAAAAAAAAAAAAAATTTAAATACACCCATACTAGATATCCACGGGTTAGACCCACTCCACTGCGCTGGGCACCGATCCGACCCTAGGGATTCCATATCTGCTCCAACATTAATGAAAAATTATATATTATAAAAAATAAGGTTTCTATAATTGAAATATTAAAAGTGGATCCCTTATCTCTAGCATTTTATTTTATTATTACAGTTTAATTTAAATTTTTCAATCACTTCAAATAATTCACTCTTTTATTTGTATTCAAATTATTATTTTATCTTATTAAATCTATTCCATATGGATCGATCCCGGACTTACCACATTATTTATTACTTCAATACTCTTATACTTGGGAGTAATAGAACCACTTTGTGAGTGTGTCAACTGTCACAAAAACTTATTCAATTTGAAGATAACAACTCTAATCACTTATTGATCGTGATTTTATACCGCATGTATCGCTCAAGTAATATAATGATTAATAATAAGATATCGTACCCATGATTACTTATTATTCCTATTATTTATCAGAAGATCGTGGGTTGAAGCTGGCACGCAAGTAAAGTAAAATTATGAATAATTATTAGTTTAAGAGGTTTTGCCTACTATATAACAGTACAATAATAATTAGGAGGCTTAGCCTACCATAGATATTAACAATAAATAAAATAAAGAGACACAAATTTAATATGGTAAAACCATCAATATGGGGGAAATATCAACGAGCAATTTTAGAAATATTTTACTATAGTCGAAAGAATTTTAAAACTTCTCTCTAAACACAACGAGTGAACAATCTCACACACTCTTAAAATAAGAGAACTACAACTCTCTCACAAACTCTTAAGAAGAAATAATATTTCTCTCTCTTAGAATACAGAGGATTTGGGTGAGAATGAAATGAAGAAAATAATGAAATGAAGCTTCTATTTATAGGCATGAGATTCACTATACAAACAGTAAATTTTAATTTTTTATTATTTTCTTTCTGTGTGTGGGACCCACCCAAAATAATTTTTAATATGCATTATCGCACCTTTCGGTGGGTGCAATAATTAACAAATCTCTTACTTGGAATTGGATTGAGATATAATCAAATTCCACACCATTCATTCTACTTTGTCATCTTCAAGCTGCTTACATTTTTGCTAACCCATAAGAGGATATACACAATACAAACTTGTCTGTATTGATAGGCTTGGTCATTACATCTGCAAGGTTATCATCGATGTGTACCTTCAATAAGGCCACATTGTCTTCTTCCACTACTTTACGAATAAAGTGGTATTGTACTCCTATATGCTTTGTTCTTGAATGAAAGGCCAGATTCTTTGAAATATACAAAGCACTCTGACTATCATAAAATAAAGGAATCTTCTCTTGTTTATGCCAGAGCTCCTCCAATAACATTTGAAACTAAATAGCTTCCTTGCAGGCTTATGTAGCTGCCTTGTATTCAATTTTTATTGTAGACAAAGCCACAACACTCTGTAACTTGGATACCCTGCTCAATATTCCTCCTGCAAGTACAAACACATAATTGGTAGTGGATTTTCTTTTGCCAAGATCTCCTACAAAATCTGAATCCTCGTAACATCTGACAACTAATTCTGATCCTTCATAACATCTGAGCATATATTAAGCTCCCCAGTGCTGATACATATGGTACTCGAGTCGAGACATCTCTTTCCTACCAGCTTTATTGTTAGGAAACATAAATGAGAATAACTTGAAATTAATAGGAAGTGGGGTAGAAATTAGCTTACAATCTTCCATGTCAAACCGCCCGTAAGATTTTCTTCAAGTAATTTTTCTGAGAAAGCTAAATCTTCATGTTATTTTTGTATCAATTTATTTACATCCCTAGAATCTATTTGCTGGTCCCAGATACTTTTTGTCAAACTCCCTAACTAATCGTGCCTTTAATTTTTAGACTCGATCTTTGTTAGGGCATGCTACTAACATGTCGTCCATATACAACAGCAAAATAATAAAGTCATTATTTTCATATCTCTTGTAATATGCACAATGGTATGAAATGAATCTGCTATACCCAAGGCAAATAATGAAAGCATCAAATCTCTTATACCAATATCTTGGCGCTTATTTGATACCATATAGAGATTTGTTCAACTTACAAACCAAGTTCTCATTGTCTATTTCAGCAAAATCTTCTGGTTGGAGCATATAAATTTCTTCTTCAAGTTCTCCATGAAGAAATAAAGTTTTTACATCCAACTGTTCAAGATATAGGTCAAAAATAGCACACATAGCCAGGACTACTTTAACTATTGTAAATCGAACCATCGGAGAAAATATCTCGGTGAAATCAATCAATTTTTTTCTGAGCATATCATTTTACCATCAATCGTGCATGATATCGCTGTAGGAAACAGACTTCTTTAGCGCAGTAGATGTTGCTAATATGGGCACCAGCTCCGGTATGGACCTTTAAAACTTTATTTGTCTTCTCCTTTTGTTGTAGCCGAAATCCCAACACTTGAAGAATATATTTTGCTCCTTTGATGTAGATGAGTTTTCTTTGATGTCCAACACTTGTATCAACCACCCGATCTTCCGAACTATGACTCGAAACCAAAAAATCGAAGTGTGAGCTTCACTTACAAAGATCAACTCTAAACAATTTAGAGATTAATATTGTCACAATGGTGTTTGGCTTTTGGAATTTCAAACACTCTCACAACACTTGTGAATCATTGAACACTCTCTCTTTTCTCTCTTTCTCACTTGTGTAAATGAATGCAAATGCTAACCATTACAAGTGAGAGAAATGGTAGAGATATATTCTCTTACACAAGCCAACTAACCTTGTCATTAACCATCTAATGCTTTCTTGCAATGGCAAACACAAAAATATGAATGTCATACCAAAACATAAGAAATATTAGGCTAAAGACAAAGACTTTGTCATTAAGCATCTAATGTTTTCTTGCAATGGCAAACACATAAATGTGAAGGTCATGCCAAAGCATAAGAATAGATTTGCTAATGACAAAACCATTATGTGTATACATACCACCTAATAAACATAATAAGTTGGAGAGCATGGAAAGTCATATGGCTTTGTCTCCAAAGTAAATAAAAAATCATTATCTTAATAATGAATTAATTACCTTCAATTATGTTGTAGTAATTATATCATAATTAGTACTAACATGATTATCTCATAATCATGATTTGATTATCTCATAATCAAAGAATTTTAGAAAACATTAAGTTAAACTAATTTAACATAGTTTTCATTTGTGACAAAAATATTATTAATCTCATTAATAATATATAAATATAATGAGAGCATATTATTAGACAATATGATTATATTAGGTTTGCTACAGTTAATCGAGCTAGCACGATAACCAAATGGACCTACGGTTTCGAGCTCCAATAATTCCGAAATATTAATTAAACTCTTTAATTAAATATTATGAATTATTAACTCTGTGTTATTCCACTAAAAACTTGAAATTGAACTCATGTTACTGCAGATGGAAAATAAAAGCCGAACAACTTTGGAGTCCATCGATATAGTCATTACATATGGATATAAGATATAGCCCTTCAGAATATCTCATAAATAGAGCCGGGTCATAAGTCTGTTAAACCCCTCAAAGTATTTTGTCTCTTAAGCACCATTGATTCTATAATGAACAATTAATTCATAACAATATGAATATAAAACTTTCTTTTCGTAATAGAAAAGTTGAGCGCTCAAATTGTTCAAGTCTCATATCAATTCTTAAAAGAGATATTCTTCTGTTTCTCGTAAGAATGAGTGAATTTCATATCTATATAAAACGTTCTCAGCTATACACCAAACCATATCCCCAAAATACATAGTTATTATCTGAGAATACAACACCAACCTCACCATAGTAAATCAAAGGATATAGTCTCTCATGTAGGAGTTTGTAATACACTCAGGATTAAGATCGAATCCATATATGACCATCTATTAGATAAAATGAATTTATTCGGTTAACGGATATTAAAAGAAATTCGTATTTCTCTGATTCCAGTCCTATATGATCTCATCATACAAGGTGCCTCCATTTCCATGTCACTACATGAACGATCCCGAATCAAGGTCGCCATACAAATATAGAATAGACCACATCTATAGATAAACCACAAACAAAGTATCATCTTTGTTTGCTCTCTATGAACTATTTAGATTACTAACTTTAGACTTAAATCCTCTCTGCATCAAACATACACTAAGTTTTAAAATACAAGAGTAATCAAAGTAAACAAGACAATTGGACAATATGAGATATAAAACAAACAACTTTGATAAAATGAATAATGCATTTATTATTATTACAATAATCAATTCTGTTTACAATACATGAAACTCTAGGACATAAATCCTAACAATCTCTCACTTGAACTAGAGCAAATGGGACATGTCATATAATCTTAAACCTTTTAAGTGACCTTCAAAACTTTAGCCGATAAGGTCTTTGTAAATGGAATAGCCAGGTTTTCTGTGGATGGAATCTGCGTGACAGTGACATCTCCTCTATGTACTATCTCCCTGATGAGATGATATTTTCTCTCAATATGCTTACTCCGCTTATGGCTTCTTCGTTCTTTGGAATTCGTCATTGCGCCACTATTATCACAATAAAGTGTGAGCTATTTATCCATATCTGGAACAACTTTCAGATCTGCCAAGAAATTACGGAGCCAGACTGTTTCCTTAGCAACTTCACAAGCTGTTACATATTCAGCCTCCATGGTGGAGTGAGCTATACAATATTGTTTAATGCTCCTCCATACTATAGCCCCACCACCTATGGTGAATATTGATCCAAATGTTGATTTCCTAGAATCGACATCCGTCTGAAAATCAAAGTCAGTATATCCTTTCAGGATCATATCCTAACTAGAATATATAAGCATATAATTTCTCGTTCTCCTAAAATACTTGAGAATGTGTTTCACTGCCACCCAATGATCTAATCCTGGGTTGGATTGAAACCTACTGACTACTCTCACTGCAAAACAGATGTCCGGTCTCATGCATAACATAGCATACATAAGACTTCCAACTGCTAAAGCATATAGTATATGTCTCATCTCCTCAACTACTTGAGGTGTCTTAGGAGACTATTCCTTAGACAAATGAATTACATGTCTGAAAGGTAAATTACCTTTCTTGGAATTCTGCATACCAAACCGCACAGGAATCTTGTCGATATAGGTTCATTGAGATATTGCTAACAGTCATTTCTTGCGATCCCGAATAATCTGAATCTCAAGTACATAACTTGCCTCACCCAAATCTTTCATTTAGAATTGGATAGCTAGCCAGATTTTCATGTCGATAATATCTTTACATCATTCCCAATAAGTAAAATATCATCAACGTATAACACAAGCAAAACCACATTGATGTGCTTATAGACACAAGGCTCATCGATGTTATGTTCAAAGTTATAAGACTTGATCTCAGTATCAAACCTTATGTTCCAAGATCTAGATGCTTGCTTGAGCCCATAAATGGACCTTTGCAACTTGTAAAATTTTTGCTCTTAACCTTGGGTTATAAACCCCTATGGTTGTACCATATATATACTCTCATCAAGATTGTCATTCAAGAATGCAGTCTTGACGTCCATTTGCAAAATCTCATAGTCATAATATACGACAATGGAAAGAAAAATCCTGATAAATTTAAACATGGCTACTAGCGAGAAAGTCTTTTCACAGTCAACTCCCTCTTTCTCGGTATAACCCTTTTCCACTAGTCTAGCCTTGAAATTCTATACTTTCCCATATATTCCTCTTTTTCACTTGTAGATTCACTTGCAACCTATGGGTTTTACTCCATCAGGTTGGTCTACAAGTTCCCAAACTGAGTTAGAGTACATAGACTTCATCTTAAGGTTCATGGCTTTGAGTCATTCCTCTTTATCAGTATTTTCCATTGAACTACGATAGGTCAATGATCATCTATACCATCATAAGATGCAACAACTTACTCCTCACCATTTCCTAGATAGCGTTCAGGTTTTCTTACAATCCTCTCACTACATCTAGGTGGTATGGTATCCCGATAAACTTGCATCTAACTTTCAGATGTAGAATGTGTTATGTCTTTGTCAAAATTTGACAATAGTGTACTAGACGTACCAGCAAGTAACTCCTCAAGTAACATTTTACTTCGAGGTTTGAACTCTCTCATATAGTCCTCCTCAAGAAATATAGCATTTTTCGACACAAATACTTTATTATCTTCTGGACTATAAAAGAATCCACCCTAGTTTCCTTATGATAGCCTACAAAAAGGCACACTCGTGAACGTGGTTCTGACTTAGTAGTCTTGTTTTTTAGCACATGTGCTTGACACCCTCATATGAGGAAATGTCACAAACTAGGTTTACGACCATTCCACAACTCTAAGGGGTCTTAGGAACAGAATTAGAAGGAACAACATTCAGGATATACATTGTTGTTTACAATTCATACCCCAGAAAGAACTAGGTAGAGTGCTATAACTAAACATTTATCTTACCATGTCTAGTAGAGTCCGATTTCTCCTTTCTGCAACAACATTTTGTTGTGGTGTTCTAGGTGCTGTAAGATGTGAAACAATTCCATGCTCAACTAAGAATTCCTCGAAATCTCTATCAAGGTATTCTCCTCCACGATCAAATCGTAGAATTTTGATGCTTTTATCTAATTGGTTCTCAACCTCATCACGATATTCTTTGAACTTTTCAAATATATCTGACTTGTGCTGCATTAGGTAAACATACCTATATCATGAATAATCGTCAATTAAAGTGTCGAAGTATTTATAACCAACTCGGGCTTTTACATTCATCGGTCCGTAAATGTCCGAATGTATTAGCTCAACTGTTTCTTTGGCTCTTATCCATTTTCCAGTAAAAGGTCTCTTAGTCATTTTGCCTTCTAGACAGGATTCGCAGACAGGTAAAGTACCAAGTTTTAACTGATTTAAAACTCCGTTCTTAATTAGTCTATGTATCCAGTCAAGACTAATATGACCAAGTCTAAGGTGTCATAGATATGTGTCATCATGAGAAATCTTTTGCCATTTAGTTTTGATCTTTCAATCTTAAATATTTCAGTATTAAGTAATGAATCATGCATTAACGGACTTAATACATATAGATTATTTTCGGAGTTTTATGTGCATATATTTAATCTATTTCTACTAATAATAACTGACTTATTATTAAATGAAATAGAAAACCATATTCCATAAGTTGTATTACAGAAATCAAATTCCTGCGAAAACCAGGAATATATAGCACATCATTCAAACATAAATAACTTTATTAAATTTCAAATTTTAAACTCTCAATACTTTTGCTGAAACAACATCTCATGTCTCAACTCTCATGGTAAAGCTACCTTCAGCAAGGTCCTTCCATGAATCAAGAAGCTACAAATAACAACAAATATGGTTAGTGGCACCAGAATCAACAATCCATATGGATTTATCATCCTCCACCAAAAGAAACTCAATGACAATTAAATCGTATGTACTTGTATTCTTATTCTCTTTAAGCTCGGCAAGGTATTTCGGACAATTCCTTTTCCAATGCCCTTGTTGTTCATAATGGAATTATTTTCCTTTGGCATTAGTTCATTTAGAGCTTTTGTTTTTTCAATTGGTTTTGCTTTAGCCTTCCAATTGCCTTTCTTCTTCTTCTTTGCATATTTAGAAGATTCGGCAACATTTGCCTCAACATTGGACCTACGAGGACCCATCATCATGGACTCGTAATTGGTGAGCTCATTTAGCAGTTCAATCAATATAAAAGTTAACTTATTCATAGAACAGATGCTTTTTAAACTGCAGAAAACTCTTTGGAAGGGTTTCCATAATCATTGTTACCTGGCTTTGGTCATTGATACATGCACTATGGGTTTCAGCCATATTTAGATGATACATCAGCTTTAACACATGGTCTCGGGCTGATGTTCCTTCCTTCATCCTAGCGGTCAATATAGAGGCAATAGCCTCATATTGTGCCCGCTTCGAAGGCTGCCCAAATATGTTATGTAAAGACTGCATAATCAATGATGTTGTCGCCATAGGCTGATGTTGGCAGTAAGAACCTCAGACATGGATGCTATCAAATAGCTATGGGCTTTCTCATTAATCCAATTATTATAGGTATTACGTGCAGCTCTGCCAGCATTTGGTGCTGGCTCAGGAGGACATTCCTCCATTAGGAAAAATTTAAGGTCTTCGCAGACCAAAATAGCATTCATGTCAGTTTTTCATTTAACATAGTTTTCCCTTGTTAATTCTTCATGTTGTTTGAGAATTGAGATAATTGTAGATGACATGGTTGAAAAATAAAAAACGTGCATTCAACATTCATTCATCGCATATTATAATTACCAAACATTTAGGCATAAAATTAAATATGATGCATGATCAATGTATTATAAATTAGAAACATAAAAGATGTCACAGTCATCTATCATCCATAAATAAGTGTCGACGTAGGATAGGTCAAGTATTCGCATGATAGACTGAGACATTCTCAATTGATTAATATATCTGAAATATCTCTTATTCCTATATTAATCAACTACCGTTATTTTGATCAAGGAAGCTTTGATTAACAACATAATCATTGTTTTGTGAGTGTGACCTATTATTTCGGAACCCTTCGACTTAACTAGTGAAGTGACATCGTAGGGTAGGTCAAATCATCAAATACATCTAGAGTCTTTATCCTCTCGGAATCCAAATCTAATATAGACCAAAAAATGATATCATCCGTAGGGGGACGAAAGCAAAGCCATCTCGAGGCGCCTTTTGAATTTCACATTGATGGATAACAATGGAGATTGCGGGATATATTGTGGTATATTCCTCTCCCAATTACTTTTTTAAAGTATAAGATTTCTATCTCACTAGTATCTAATGAATTTTAGATTATGCGCAGCTAAAGTCATAACCTTATTAATACTAGTTGATTATTTAGTGATCTAACCAATTTTAACTCTTAAAATTCACTAATCCCGATTAGTCTCTACTAATCAATTAACTTGATTAAAATAATTTAATCAAGTTGTTTTAGTGATCTAATCAACTTAACTATTAAATTATTAGTCCAGTAATGGTTTTAAAATTTAGACTTTAATGAACAAACTAAATGTCATTAAACCATTTAATCGATAAAAGCACATTATTTATTCCAAAGGTACGGAGATATTGTATCCCGAGTGCAGACCATATTACTGTTCATTCAGAATAGACTATGGAATTTACGTCTAGGTTTCTATCCTATCTACCGAATAAAATAATGTACTCATAAGGTCCATTTATTTCTAAAACTTGAACTCGTAATTTTTAAACCTTTAAACCAATTAATCTTATTAATCTGATTGCATGCATCTCATATTCTTATTTAACTTTTACATTACATAAAATAATATTTTAAGACTAGAATATTATGCATATCTAAATCTTATGACAAGTGAAAATGCAATAGTAGACACCTTAGGTAATATAACATGTTATTAAACACTTTAACATATAAATTTAACCCAGGCATGGGCGTCGCGACACAAAAGAGTGGGCGTCACGACTCTTATAATTCAATTAGCTAGAAATGTTCCAGCTCTGCGCGTCGTGACTCGACGGGTACATGTCGCGATGCAGAAAGCTACGCATTACGACGCGACTGATTCCAGTAATTGTAACATAACCGGATGTACAACGTCATAACACGTGAAGGTGCGCGTCGCGATGCGCCTCTGTTTCTAAGGGCTGAATTTCATAAAATCAAACACGAAACAAATTGTATTGACCGGCCTCTTATTTTTCTATAATAATCTAATTAGCACAATAAATTCAAGGCATCCATTAGTCTTCAAATCTTATTCATGGTGTGTTGTTAAGTTCTTCGCGGAATTTCTTCGTTATAAGTCCTTCGCGTCATTGACTCCTCCAAGTTACAAATAGGGTTATAATAGAACTTATTATAAAGGAAATGAACTTACAACACTTGAAAGAATATGACCTTATGGTCTTACATTCCCGATACCAAAAATAAAAGCCGGAAAAATTTACGATCAATGTAATATATTCATCACATGAATCAAAAGTAAATATTCATCACATGAACATTAAAACCATTCATCTCATGAATCTAATTGTGTCTATTCATCACACAACTTGCATTTTAATAATCTATATCTCATATATATTATTAAAACTAAAACTTTAAGGAGAAGGGTTAAGAAAACTTTTCAATCTTAAGCTCTCAAAGCCAATTGTAGGAAATGGTTTTCCTTAGCGCAACAGAAGTTGCTAATATGGGCACGGCTCTTGTATGGACCTTTAAGATTCTCTTTGCCTTCTCCTTTTGTTGTAGCCGAAATCCTCCAACACTTGAAGAATGGATTTTGCTCCCTTTGATGTAGATGAGTTTCCTTTGATGTCCAACACTTTGATCAACCACCCAATATTTCGAACTATGACTCCAAACCAACAAACTAAAGTGTGGGCTTCAATCACAAAGATCAACTCTAAATAATTTAGAGATTAATGTTGTCACAATGGTGTTTGGCTTTTGAAATTTCAACACTCTCACAACACTTGTTAATCTTTGAACACTCTTTTTTTCCTCTCTTTTTCACTTGTGTAAATGAATGCAAATGCTAACCATTACAAGTGAGAAAAATGGTAGAGATTATATTCTCTTACACAACCAACTAACCTTGTCATTAAGTATCTAATGCTTTATTGCAATGGCAAACACAAAAAGTGAATGTCATACCAAAACATAAGAAATATTAAGCTAAAGACAAAGACTTTGTCATTAAGCATTTAATGCTTTCTTGCAATGGCAAACACATAAACTTGACGGCTATACCAAAACATAAGAATAGATTTGCTAATGACAAAACCATTAGTGTATACATGCCATCTAATAGACATAATAAGTTGGTGAGCATGGAAAGCTATAGGCTTTGTCTCCAAGGTAAATAAAAAGTCATTATCTTAATAATGAATTAATTACCTTCAATTATGTTGTAGTAATTATCTCATAATGATTACTACATGATTGTCTCATAATCATGATTTGACTCATAATCAAAGAATTCTAGAAAATATTAAGTTAAACTAATTTAACATAGTTTTCATTTGTGACAAAAATATTATTAATCATTAATAATAAATAAATATAATGTGCGCATATTATTAGACAATCTAATTATATTAGGTTTTCTACAGTTAATCGAGCTAGCACGGGACTAAAGGGATATACGGTTCTGAGCTCCAATAATTTCGAAATATTGATTAAACTCTTTAATTAAATATTTCAAATTATTAACTATGTGTTATTCCACTAAATACTCGAATTTGAATTCCTATTATCGTAGATGGAAAATAAAAGCAGAACAACTTCGGTGTCTATCAATATAGTCATTACATATGGATATAGCCCTTCACGAATATCTCATAGATAGAGTCGGGTCATAAGTTTGTAAGCACCATTGATTCTATAATGAACAATTAATTCATAACAATTATGAAAATAAAATATCTATTCGCAATAGAAAATTAATTGCTCAAATTGTTCAAGTCTCGTATCAATTTTTAAAAGAGATATTCTTCCGTTTCTCGTAAGAATAAGTGAATTTCATATCTATGTAAAATATTCTCAACTACACATCAAACCATATCCCCAAAATAGTAGTTATTGGTCGGAAATGCAACACCAACCTCACCATAGTAAATCAAAGGACATAGTTTGTCATGCAAGAGTTCATAATACACTCAGGATTAAGATCGAATCCATATATGACATCTATTAGATAAAATGAATTTCCTCGGTTAACGGATATCAAAAGAAATTTGTATTTATCTGAGTCCAATCCTATATGATATCATCATATAAGGTGCCTCCATCCCATGTCACTACATGAACGATCCCAAATTAAGGTCGTCATACAAGTATAAAATGGATCACAGCTATAGATAAACCACAAATAAATGACCCATTTTGTTTACTCTCTATGGACTATTTAGACTACTAACTTCAAACTTAAATCCTCTCGTGCATCAAACATTAACTAAGTCTGAAAATACAAGCGTAATCAAGCTAAACAAGACAATTGGACAATATGCAATATAAATCAAACAAATTTGATAAAATGAATAATGCATTAATTATTATTACAATAATCAATTCAGTTTACACTACATGAAGTTCTATGACATAAATCCCAACAACCACTCCACTTGATCATTGTTATCTCGTTTGATCTTATAGACCCATTTATTATCAATGGTTTTTATTCCACATGATAATGGTACTAGATCTCATGTATTGTTTCTGTGCAATGCTTCTATTTCTTCTTGCATTGCTACTGTCCACAAATATGCATTTACGCCGTTTGTACTTTCATGGAAAGTTGATGGCTCTTTATCCTCTGTTAGAAGACAGTATGCAATGTTACTCTTCGTAACATACTTTAAGTTCTAACCTGTAGGTCTTCTATCTCGAGTAGACCAATGAACTTCAGAAGCTTTAAGCTCAATTGATCTTGGTACCTTGTGATCTAGTGCTGCTTCAGAAAAAATTGAATTTTCTTGTTCTGGAATATTTTCCACCAGTATTATTATAGTCTATGTACTTTCTTTTTAAGTGCTAACATTTCCTTCTTTCTGTAGTCGATCTTCTAAAAATATCATGATTACTCCCAAAAAGTATTTACGGTTACTTGCGGTTATCGCGGTATAGTTAGGGTATCGATTCCTCAGAGAGATGGTTACAAAGAACTGATTCACTGAATGAAAAATTTTAACAATAACTTATTGAAAAGGTAATGGTTGAATTGGTAATTAAAGTAAAGATTAATAAAAATAATTAAAAGATATTAATAGAGAGAGTCAGCAAACATCGGGAATCCCTCTTGTATCAAATTCACATATCCAGTTATTGATTCCTGTTATTTCTCAATTGAAGGTTTCACATCTCAAACAACAATCGGAAAATATCATTTCTAAGCATATTAATTCTAAGGTAATTGATAAATTATTTTCTTTATGTTAATAGCACACAAAATCATCATTACGAGTGATCTAACATCGACAATATACCCTCAGGCAATACTATAGCAGAAGACCAACACAGAAAATAATTTTACCAGTAACAACTGGGTTCGCAAATTACATATAGAAGAAGCATGACTAGATCTATATGCGAGTTGACAAAACACAGTTTCTGGATTCAGAAATCGTAAAGTAATAAAGAATAAAAATCATCAATTATATTAAACATTAAAAAGGTACTTTAGGAATCAACAACATAAATATAAGAAATCAAATACAAGAGTTCATCTTAGATTTGTCTACGAGATTAGTTCTCCATAGAAGAAATAGATGTAGCATTGATAAATTGGAGAGACGTCGAGGGTCCATTGAAGTTCTTCATTCTCTTCTCTTGATTTTGTGTTTTTTGGCTCTTTATGGTGTGTTTCTCTCTTGTTTCTCTCTATTTTTCTCCACTCTTCTCCTCCTTTAGTGTTTGGAAGAAGTTGAGTTTATATAGAAAAGTTCTAGAGTCATTATGTGCACCAAACATGTCAAAATCATGGTTTTGAGGCATTCCGGAGCGCCGCGGCGTTTGTGTTTGGGCTTCGGGGTGCCAAACTTACGGGACTCTTTTATGGGAGTGTGCAGGCACAGAGGCGCCAGTGAATTTTACTGGTGTTGCGTGCGTTATGTGCTTCTGATGCTCCCCATGCGTCTTATATTTGCGTTAGGCCTCGAAAAATGAGTAAATGCTTCATTCTTCATGTTCCATTGCTCCTGATAATAAAGCACAAAACAAACTCTGATTAAAATTAAAACATATGATAAACAAGAAGCTGAGTTGTAGTGTTCTAATTACACTTTTGTGCACTTATCATATCACATCCAGGCTGATGATGATCTTATGGGTAGTAGTATCCCACAAGTGATACCTCTTTACTACATTATTATAACCCAAGAAAATATCATTTCTAGATTTTGGATCAAGCTTTATTTTTCTTGAGCGTTGTACATCACGTATACAGGACAACCAAAAAATATGAACAGATGAGTAATCAGCTGGATTTAAGCTTGATATCTCTATTGGTGTCTTCAAATCATTTGTTATTGATGGAGATCTATTTACAACATAACATGTTGTATGAACTGCTTCTACCCAAAAGCATTTTAGTAGACTAATTGTTCTAAGCATCGCTCTTACTCTTCCCAGCAACGTTTTATTCATCTTTTTCGCCACACCATTTTGTTGAGGAGCGTATGGTGTAATAGTTTTTTCTTTTGATGCCTTCTTTTTGATAATATGTATCAAAATCCTTGTTGCAATATTTGTTAGGGTTGGTACTCGGAGTGCCAATCTGGATTGTATTTATGTCCGATTCATGAATACGAACAATTCCTTTTTCCATAATATTACTTATTTAATGGTGGCACCTCTTGTCTTTTTATATTATTCGATCTAATTACGATTAGATATCTAATTATGATTAGGTATCACTAAATTTTATTTAGTGATACGTGTATATTAGACAAATACCCTATGATTTATAATGTAGTGCGCAGTTACAACGTAGTTTGTAATTGACAATGGGAAGCATCACTATAAGTTTTATATCCTTAAATAAAGTTTCGGGTCAAGATTTACTAACATGGGTCGGTTAGTAAAATCCACTGAGACCAGTATATATCGCATATCGTGACTTGGTCCGATGGTTTATCCTAATGAACCATGAGTCTCGGGAGACTCATATAGACATGTAGGTGTTTTTTTGATAAATACTGAACGACTCACTGAAGATTTCCTAATATATGGTACACCAACGTCAATAGGAATCTTCTCGAGTTGAGCGAGCATATTGGTCTTTCGACTTGAGATACCACAGTGGATATACGAGTTATCTTCCACACTTGATGGTAGTCACATCACCGATCTTTTTAGATTAGACCTCTGCATGTTCGTTGGGTGTGGACAGATGCTCATGATATCCGGTGCGAATCAATATAGAATCCATCAGTAGTGTGTACAGGGCATAAGTTTCCTACACGTGTTTGCGATCTAGTAAATCCATGACTGTGGTATAACTTCGAAAGTGAGTTCCGAATGTTATTCAGAGATCGTAAATTTGAAAGTCGACTATATTATACCATAAGGATTTGACATTCTTATATATATCCCACGTATAATATGGATAGCCTGTGACGGATGGATTATACGTATGTAATGACCTCGACTTGCATAGTTTAGCGAGACTATCCGTGGTCGTCATAATTCATGAGTGGGTAAATTATGAACATGAAATTGGATTTCATGATGGATAAATCTAAACTTAGAGAGTCCCACAATATGAAGTGTACTCGTTGAACACTTGGACAACGTGTTATGGATAGTATAGATTATTCATAATATTTCACCGAATTAAGTGAGTTAATTCGAATCGTTTAAACGTTTAAACAAAAATACATGCACTATGGGCATTTCAGTCAATTAATAATTAATGTGTATTTGTATTAAATATAAAATTTGATTTGATACATATTAATTATTTGTCAAATGAGACTTTGACACATGCCATTAATATATGTATTTGTTACTTAATGTAAATAAAATACATATATAATAATAATTATATTAATTAATTATTTAGATATTTAAATGTTAAATATTTGAATAGTTAAATAATATCCATATTACATAAATGTTATGCAATATGTTTAATTATTATTGTTACATGGGGCATGTTTTAATTAAACTTAAAGTGTGCAAATTTGATTTGCTAACATAAAGCTTAATATTATTTAATTGCATTAAATTTGGAAATTGACCATTTTACCCACTTCAAAGTCGGTCATGTCTTGTTTAATTTAAAAAATTTTGTTTTATTTTTCATTCAAGCTTCCATGGTCGAAAAATACATTCCAAATACACCTCCAAATTTGCTTGATGATTCAAGAAAGAAGAAGTAAAAATTCAAGAAAAAACAAAGAAAGTTGAAGATTAGTAGGTAATTTTTAATATGCTTAAGTTTAGAAAATTAGTTTCTTGTTCTTGAATTGTTAGAATGGTTTTAGGGTTTACTTACTTCTTAGAAATTGGGTTTTTTTTATTTAGAGGATGGAATGGAAGGCTTGGCGCATATGTGAAGTAGTATTGAGAGATATTATTGTAATATTTGTTCAATTTGATCATTTGATGATATGTTACCATTCTAGAGTGTTATGACTACTCTTGTTATGCCTATAATTATTCTTGGGTGCTTCATTGGTGGTGACTTGGATTGTTGTTGTGATTAATTTGATTAATGTTGAAAAAGTTAGATTAAAGCATGAAAAATTGATTATTTTTGTTACAAAGTTAGATATGAAAAAATGGGTTTATTGTGATGAAAAAAATATCATATTAATGTATTGGATGTGTTTTGGGTGTTGGAACAATCCTCGGAAACTGTTTCAGAGTTGAAATATGCAAAAATTGTGAAAACGGCGTTACCGGGTGACGGCTGCCCAAACAGTGAATTGGTCACTGTTCAGGCTGCCCATGAACTACCCAAGGGCTGACCTGGGCATCCCCTATGTTTATTGGGTAGTCGGTTCGGTCAAAAACATATTTTATGTCATTTTACAGAAAAATGATTTCGTAAATATTTCACGATGTTTCTTAACTATTTATGTCATTATTTGATATCGATTAAATATGTTTAGGTGAAATGTGAATGAATTATCCATATTGGATATTGAATAATTCATTCGGTAATTTTAAAAGTTTTAATATTATGATTTCACCCAAACCACGAGCTTCTACTGCTCCCGCGCCAAAGCCCCAACAAAATTATCCTCAATTATCTATTCTTAAATGCTTGATTCTCCTTCCAGTTTCTACTTCAATTTATGCTTTGAAGTTTATGAAAACAGACATCACATATGACTTATTTTGGATCGATACACCCAACATCTTCTAGAAATGTCATCAATAAATGATACAAAAAATTATACTTTCCCCAGAGATTGAACCGGTGTTCCCAAACATCAGAGTGAACTAATTCTAAAATGGTTTTGCTCCGAGCACTTGCATTGCTGAATTTTAATCTGTTTTGCTTACTTGTAACACAACATTCATAAAACGGTAGACTAACCACTTTCAAGCCTGTGAGTAGCTTTTGATTGACGAAAATCTTCATTCCATATTCTTGTTAGAGTTGGTACTCTGAGTGCCAATTTCTTATGTATTTCCCTGTTAATACTCTTTTAAGTATTTTATTAATGAATAAAATAAATAGTTTCTATAATATGAATTATTTTCTTATATGGTAAAGACGTAAATGACCATAGAGTGGTTGGTTATGATACAGTTGTAAAAGCATCGCCACTGACATTGAGCAGTATCATAATAGTATCATTTTTTAATTGTTCTTTATCAAGGTTTACAATTACTTGGTCTGTAAGTAAACCCGCTGAGACTGGTAAGTGTCGTATATTGGAATATTGGATTCTAATGGTTTCTCAATGAACCATGAGTCTCGGGAGACTCATATAGACAAGTAGGTATTTATATCAGATAAACACTGAATGACTCATCGAAGATTCTTAATAAATGGCAAACCAACTTCAATAAGAATCTTCTCGGGTTGACTGAGCATAGTGATCCTTTGACTTGAGCTACCACTGTGGATGTATGAGGTATCATCCACACTTTGATGGCAGTCACGTCACCGATCTATTTAAATCATACCTCTTTCAGTCCATTAAGTGTTCTCAGGATATCATGTGCGTATCAAGATAGGATCCGTCAGTTTTATATACATAGCATAGGTATCTATTATGCAATTAGCAATCTGTTAAATCCATGGGCCTGTGGTTCAATTTATAAGTGAGCTATAACTGATATTAAGATATTGCGAATAGAATCGTCGACAGGATTATACCTATAGAGATTTGACATTTATATTTATATCTTTGAGATCATCCGGATACCTGTGATGAAATGATTATATGTATGCAGTGACCTCGACCAGTATGGTTAAGAGATTTTATTCGTTCGTCATAATTTACGGATGGGTAGATTATGGACACAAAATTGGATTTTGTGACGGATATGTTTGAATCTAGAGATTCTCATTAATGAAACATACTCGTAGAGCACTAGGGCTACCTTTATAAATAATATTGATTATTTATAGATCGTTTAATGGTTAAATGATAAATTCACGCTTTAAGGGTTTTTCCGGCTATTTCGTAATTAGTGTGTATTTGATTTAAATGCTTGATTTTATTAAGTTCACATTAATTAATTGTCAAATAAAGTATTTGACACTTGTCACATATATATGTATTATGGAATATTTAATGTAAATATTAAACATATATTTGGATATTTATATTAGTAATTATACAATTATTTAATTGTTAAATAATTTGAATAATTAAATATAAATATCTTTTAACTTTAATATGGTAAAATGTAATTGGTACATTTGTGCATATATTAATTAAAATGGATGACAACTTGTTTTTTGGCATATTTAATATTGATTAAATTTGTAAAAATCAAAATTTCCATTTTGCCCTTATAGAGTCGGTCAAGTTCTTAATTTTTAAGCTTGGATTTTTTTATTTTTGCTTCACTTTTTGGCTTAAAAAATAGATTACAAAAAAAAAGAATTGAGAGAAAAAACCTAAGTGCTAAAGGAGATTTGTGAAGAAAACTTTGAAAATTAAGGTAATTTCATACTTTTCTTTACTTGAAAGTTATTTCTATGCCTTTAGACTTCAACATATGATGTTTCCATATTTTCTCTATTCTCTTGGGTTTGTAATAAGTTTGTTTGAAGCATGAATCAATGGTGTTGGCATGTGTATTTTTGCAAAGGAAGCTTATTAAGTGTTATTAAACTTAATTTTAGTTATTTGATAACTTGGTTGCCATTCTAGAGTTTCTTAGCCACTCATAAATGACCTAAAATTATTTTTGAGTTGTTTCATGGTGATGAGACTTGTTTGGTGTTGTAAGGATTGAATCAAAGTGTTTAATTAATTAATTTGATGTTAATTGGTCTGTTGGACAATTTTATAAAATTAGGGTTCATAACCCTTTCCAAATTTGAGGCTTTTCATCTATGTGTTAATTAATTATGTATATATGATGCATATTAATTTTGGTATTGATTGGACTTGATCTTAAATGGTTTTGAACCAATTTGGACTAAAGTGCAAATCTTGGAAACTTAGGGGACCTCTCGGAGATTTGAGGAAAATTAGTTTCTTGAATTGTAATTTATATTTTTCATGTATTAGACATGTATAAATCATTTTGGGTTGATTTGGAATCAATTAAAAATATATTTGACAATTTAGGACTAAAATGATTAAAATACAAAGTTTAAGGGCTAAACTGTAATTAATGAAAAATCCGTTTTTTGGGTAAAATTTTCAATTTTTTAAGTATTGAGTAATTATAAAAAATTATTTTATTTTAATTACCCAAGAAAAATTATTGAAATCGGAAAATTTTGATTTTCCGCGTTCCGCTGCATGTACCCGGAATTGCTACCTAAAACCCCAACAGTTCTGACATGTGGCATAGTTTCCAATGCCGCAACATAAATGCTTCCTCTCCAAAATCTAGTGATGCCACCGATGCATTTGTTTCCTGAATTGAGTCTCCCAATAGTATATACAAGTTTGCTAATATCTTTTCAGCTTTCAAGTTGCTAATATCTTTTCAGCTTTCAAGACTGTAAGTGCTCCTTTCACCATCTTTAATACCTCGTTTTCAACAACGGCCTTGTATCCTAGATCATCTAACTGTCCAACTAACATAAGATTTTTCTTCTTTCCCATAATATATCGAACATCGTTTACATTACTGATAGTACCATCGTACATCTTTATTCTATGGTTCCAATCCCAGTAATTTTCAAGGCATGATCATTACCTATAAAATTTGATCTTCCAAAGACAGGTTCATAATGACAAAACCATTATCTCCTAGAGGTCATGTGTCATGTTGCTGTAGAATCAACCAACCATGCATCACTTAGTTATTTTCTACTTTCATTGGACATCATTGATACTTCATTGTAAAGTGTGCCACCTTCTTCAGAAGTACTTGCAACACACCCCTGAGATTTTGTTGCAATATGAGCTTTTTTGTACCATTCTTCAATTTCTAACAACCTTTTTGACATGCCATTTCTTGCCATAATTGTATCATTAACATTCGTCTTACTTTTTGATTTCGATCTACCATGATTTTGACTCCCACTTGAGTCATGTTCTGTTGATCTCTCTATTGTCATCGATAATGCTTATGCTTGTTGTCCTTATTTTTTCACTTAGACTCATCTTCCAAAGCTGCATGTGCAACTTCGTAAAAAACTATATTATCGGTGATAATATTACTTGTCAAGTTGATGATAAGTTGATCATACGAATCAGTTAGACTTTGAAGTAGAATCTATGCACTTTCATTTGTAGATATACTATAATCCATCACAATGAGTTGGGAAAATAGTGTAGTTACGTTATTGATGTGATCCGTCATGGATGTGGACTCACTCATTCGAAGAGTGTAAAGTCTTATCTTCAAGAAGATCTTGGTGTGTAGTGACTTGACCTCGTATAATTTGGTAAGTGCATCCCAAATCTCTTTTACAGTCTCCTTCTCTGTAACGCTAGATAACACAAAAACTGCTAAGGCTAGATACAAGTTTCCCGTATAGTTATCATCTATATCCTTTCATTTTTCATCCGTAATTTCATTTGGTCTTTCTCTAATTGCCGTCAAGCAATTGCCTTTTCTCAATATTACTTTTATTTTAAGTTTCCATAGGGAAAAATTGCTCTCGTTGAACTTCTCAATTTCGAATATTTTTGTCATGTTTCTGAAGCCGATCAGCTTCTCACTTGTACCGACTTTTACTATTTCACAGTGAATATGACCGTTTGTGTGAATAGTATCATATACGTGAATAGTATGATATACATGAATAGTATTATACTGTATATGTGAACAGTATCCTTGAATAGCCTCTGTGAACAGTAACATTGATCCTGAAGCGTTAATACTACTATCATGGGATCGTGAGCTAAAGTTGGCACACAAGTAAAGTGAAATTGAAAATAATTGTTAGTTCATGAGGCTTTGTCTATCACGTAACAGTACAATAATAATTAGGAGGCTTAGACTACCATTAAATATTAACAATAAACAAAGCAATGAGACACCGATTTAACGTGGTAAAATCTCCAATGTGAGGGAAACATCCACTGGTAAATGTAAAATGCTTACACTATAGTGGAAAGAATTTTACAACTTCTCTCTAAACACAAGAAGTGAACAATCTCACTCTCTTATAATAGGAGAACTACAAATCTCTGACAAACTCTTAATAAAAAACAATATTTTACTCTCTTAGAATACATAGGATTTGGTTGAGAATGAAATGAAGCTTTTATTTATAGGCATGAGATTCACTATACAAATAGTGAATTTTAATTTTTTTATTATTTTCTTTCGGTGTATGAGACCGACACAAAATAATTTTTAATATGTATTATTTCCTTTTGATGTGTACAATAATTAACATTATTAATATCAAAACTAATATACTTATCTAAAACTAAACAATTGATTGCAAGAAAAAGTGATTAAACTAATTAACTAAAAAGTGAAACCTTATATAATAGAAGAATTTAGGGTATTAACTTCACTTTTTTTTTGAAATCATTGGAACCCTCACTGCTAAACCACTTCTTATGGGTTTAAGTGGAGCAAGTAAAACCCCCAGTTGTCACAAACTCTTATATGAAACGCACTTCATGGATTCGAACCCAGTACCTGAAGGTCATACCTCGATCCCTATACCACCAAGTCACGCCTCTTGGGGACAGGTTGTAACTTCACAAAAACACACAAGCAATGGGTTCAAACACAATTCATTCAATTGGGTAGTTGTTATTAATTATTAATCTAGAACACTAAACTTGTGGGAGTTTCTAGGTGTGCCAAGATTTAATTAAGTCATGAAATGTGCGAATACAACAAAGTTAAAGTAGCAGAAATACTCACTTTGATCGGATTTGTGATGCGTCGAACAATAAAACTTTTTGCTCCTTCCTTGAAGCTCTCGGCCATGTCCTCCATGGATGTCCTCTTTGTGTTCTTCAAGCTCCAAGCTTTATGTTGTGATTTCTAGCTCACGAATGAGTTTCCCTATCACCTTCGTATGTCCTCTTTAGTGTGCTAGCACATTGAAAAACTTGCCATAATTTTCCCTTAATCTTCATGCACCTCTCGACCATTAAAGAAAATTGAGAGAGAAGAAAATGGCCCTTGGCCGAAAATGGGAGAGGAGAATAGAGAGATGGTGAGTTGTGTATTTAGTTTTCCAAAAACTAATATCAAAATTCAAATCCAAAAAGTACAACCATTAAAGCCTTCAACCACTCACATCACTCATAAATAGTGACAAGCATCTCATCACTCAAAGTGATGTGACTTATATCACAAGAATGACTAATGATTTGACGCTTGATGTGATTTGTGGGTCTCACTTGATTTGAAATGTGAGTGGGCCTGCAAACACTCTCGGGCTCGGGTTCGCTAATTCCGAATTAACGAATTTTCTGTTGCGACGTAATTAAATCAAATTTAGTTAAATAATTATGCCTAGCAAAATTACTATTCATGTCGCTAATGAATTAATTCTAAATTAACTCGTTCGTCCGAATTAAAATCTAATTTTAATTCCGCGTCGAAATCCAATTTCGTTTAATATATCGAATATATTATTTTATCGATTAATTCCAAATTAATCGTTCTCTCTCTTTAAATAGTATTTTATTTCAGATAAAATATCTTTGTAATTAATCTCAGATTAATTTTCTCTCTTATCTAATTAATCTCAGATTAATAATGTGCGAGTCATACGTCATCGGTGAATCTTCGGGAAGCGACCCATGAGATCCCCGGATATGTTGGCAGTAAATCCGATCGTCGGACTATCCGAACACGTACGTACCTAGTACTATATTTTATCGATTTACGAGACAAGGTTGGCTTCTAGCAAAGTGTCATGCCTACCCAATTCTCCAGAAATATTCATAAAGGAATATACGATCTATGTCAGGCGTAGTATACGTAGTATTGTGTATATCAATCCATTATCGGATGGTCACGTGCTAGGCCTAGGGCTGGGAATGTGTCTGCCCCGTATGAAACACATGTCGGATATCTGGTAACTAGTCTCTATAATCGAATAACTATGACCTTGTCATATTATCCCGATAGCTGCAGCATAAAAGAGCACCAGTTTCGTATCCTATGTGATCATCATCTCCATATGTCTGAAGTGATACTTCCATCTTGACATCACACCCAATACACTATGATTCTCAATATACCCAAAAGAGGCGTACACAGAGCCGGTTAAAACCCCGGATGACCAAAACCAAAGTATATTGATTGTCGCAAGTATTATTGGTACAAGTCTCAGGTTAAGACCAAATACACCTACCCTGAAGCGGACATCCATAGACACATAGACATACTACCAATGGGATTCCGCGGGGTCTATCCAGAGCGAAGCTGTTTTCCGTATCATCGGTAAAACACAATCTCTTATCGCACTTTCATAAGTATCCAATACTTAAATATATGAGAACTATACCGTTATACCCTCACAACGCGCACAAGTGTAATACTAGTCTATTCTGCATTACCGATGTCCAGTCTCGATAATACTACGACTATAGATGTTTAATGATTAAACCTTTATGGAATGATACTATCTCATATCATCTCAATCTGGAACTAATCATAAGGACTTTTATCATTTATATATCTTGGTAATCCAATTACAAATGATAAAAGAGTAATTTCCTTTGTCACATAGTTAATTTGTACAACAACACCATAATCGGTACAAATAGTGATGCTATGGGTCATAATTGTCCAACAAAACTATCATCAAACCTTTTTCGATGGTTAGGTAGAAACATTCAGATTAAGCCAATTAACTATATGTTTGTGTTAATTAATTTAAACCAAATTCATTATGGTCAGGTTCTAATACTGGCTACGCATGATCTAAATGTATATATCTATCATGTAGGAAAATCTATTCAAAAGAACTAGATCATGTGCTATTATTTTCATGGCTAACCCAAATTTCCTCTTCCAAGTTCCTAAGGATTTATCATCATTATTCTATTGTTGGCCAAACAGTAAAACATGTGTTAAAAACACAGAGAATAATAATAATTCAATACAAAAACTCAATAGAATAAAAATATACAACTTAATTAAACACAGGTGTTAAGATCCATTTCAACCCTAGAATAATGATTTAGCTTCTCATGATAGTCGATAAAAATAAGTTAATCATTGATATAAGACAAGTGACACACTCACAAAATGGTTCTTTTCTCCCAAGTATAAGAGTGTCGAAGTAATAAAATAACCTAGTAAGTCTGGGATCGATCCACGAGGGATAGATATAATAAGATAAAATAATAATTCGAGTAAAAATAAAAAAGAGTGAATTGTATGAAGTGATTGGAAATTTTAAATTATACTGCAAAGATAAAACAAAATACTGGGACTAGGGGATTCAAATTTAATACTTCAAATTTAGAAATCTTACTTTTTATAATATATAAATTGTCATTATTACCCTATTAATTTATTTCATGAATCAATTAGCAAAAACAATAAAACTAGTCATAAAGACGGTGATAACATTTGTCAACAACAAGTTTAGTCATGTACTCAATTATGCCCAAAAAAATAAGACCAGTCATATAGACGATAATAAAATTTATCAATAATTAATCCATATTTAAATAAAATATTAGTCTTTAGATTACAAATCATATATTATAATAAAATAAGATTGATCTATATTTTCATATTAAAAGTTTCACTCTTTACCTCATCATGATGAAATTAGTTACTCATGATTTGAATAAAAACACATATTACTGAAAGCAAAAAAAAATTACAACAAAGCTTGGAAAATAAAACACATAAGAGCTAACACCCTTCACAAATTCTCGGAGAGAATTCTACGAAGGAAGCTGAAGAAACTAAGGTGCTCGAAACCTTAAATGGATAGACATGTCACTATTTTTTGGTCCTTGCATGTTTTTTGAAAGCATGCAAATTTCTTTGCATGCTTTGGATAATTTTTTTTTTATGTTTTTCCTTTTCTTGTTTGTTTTTGTCTTTAATAATCACATGTAACACATTTTAGATTTTTTATCATTTTCAGCCTTAAAAATTTCAGAAGTAGAAAATCTTTTTAACATCAAATTGTAAATATTTGAGTCTTCTTTCATCTAGAACTGGAATCATCTCAATCTGATATCGGAGTAAAAAATTATGGTAAAAATACGAAATTACGCAAAACTAGATTTTCCAAAGTAGTACACTGTTAGAACGCCCTTTTATGTTTTTTGGTCTCCAAAATCCAAATGTCACATTCATTTTTCTAGTTATACATCCAAAGTATTATTTCACCTACAAACGAAATAAATATCACAATAAAAATATATAAAACATAAATTTAATTATTATTTTATACATGTGCTAAATTAAGGATACTAATGAAATTATAAGTGTAAAATAATTAGTTTCTCTTTTATTAACGGTACACTTTTTAATGTTCATCAACAAGAACTTATAAAAATAAATTAGAGAGAAATGAGAAGAAATAATTATCGTTTGCAGTCTTCGTCTTCAATCTCCAACGCCAATTGAGAACTCGGTTCTTGTCTTACTCTATATGTTCTTTAATGCTCTAAAGCTATAAAATTATGTTATGAGGCTTCTCTTTAGGTTTTAGGATGAGCTTGTACTTATATACGAGGTCCAGAAGGTCTTTCCTTAATAAAAATATAGCTCTGAACGAATCTGGAAAAGTCATTCGGATTTGCGACGAGCTGAACGAGCGTCGCACTGCTTAGCTCCATCATTGGCGCGTCGCGATGTGCCACAAGTAACCTTTGCCAAAAAATTTAACACGTCGAGACGCACTAACGACTCTGGAATTCGGCCTAATAGTGCTCCGATTTTGTCAATTTATCACTTGTTGAGTCCTATTGAGTTTTGATATGATTTTAACCTGTAAAATAAATCCAAAATATTTCAAAGTTTTCATGAAACTCGAGATAACATATATAACACTAAGATAAAGGCGAGTTAAATTTATGTTTATTAACCGCTAATCATTTATCTAACTAGAACATGAAATTATAAGCTCCCAATTGTAAGCTCCCAAACAGTGGGAGGAGTTAATTACATTGGCCATAAGTTAACTTCATTTATTTACTGCCATCATATCTTATCATATAGTTGATAAATTTTCGTCTGTGTCAATCCTTTCTCCAATGTTTTAATCACGTTCTTGAAGTAAATTTGCAATCAAGGTTTTACACAATGTTAATAATTATATTAATTAATTATTTAGATATTTAAATGTTAAATATTTGAATAGTTAAATAATATCCATATTACATAAATATTGTGTAATATGTTTATTTACTATTGTTACATGTGGCATGTTTTAATTAAACTTAATATGTGCAAATTTGATTTGCTAACATAAAGCTTAATATAATTTAATTGAATTAAATTTGAAAATTGACCAATTTGCCCTCCTTAAAGTCGGTCATGTCTTTTTTAATTTAGAAAATTTATTTATTTTTCATTCAAGCTTCCATGGCCGACAAATACACCTCCAAATTTGCTTGATGATTCAAGAAAGATAAAAGTAAAAATTCATGAAAAAAACCCAAAGAAAGTTGAAGATTAGTAGGTAATCTTTAATATTATTAAGTTTAGAAAATTAGTTTCTTGTTGTTGAATTGTTAGAATGGTTTTAGGGTTTACTTACTTCTTAGAAATTTTATTTGGATGATGGAATGGAAGGCTTGGAGTATGTGTGAAGTAGTATTGTAAGATATTATTGTAATATTTGTTCAATTTGATCATTTGATGATATGTTTCAATTCTAAAGTGTTATGACTACTCTTGTTGTAACATCCCTGATCTGGGAGATTTTACCGGCAAGGAATAGCTGTACTAATCCCATAAGCCTTTGATTTTCTGAATGTATCACAAACTATTCTCATGCAATGTCATGCATATAGTCTTTAACTAAATCAACATATAATACTTTTACTACTTAAAAATGCATACTCTGCAATGCTCCTTTTTACAATACTTTATTAGACTCTATAATGACTATGACAACTTTACTGCATACAAACACTTTGACCATGAACTAGACCCTTATGCTTTGTGACTCCATGTTGGTGGACTCCATCCCTAGTGACTGCATCAGTATCCGTCCTCCGAGCTTGCCCTCTTGGAAACCCTACAAAACAGATAAATCTGGAGGGGGGGTTAGATCATCATACGATCTAAGTGAGTGGACTAGAAATTTGAAAACTAATAAAAATCTTTTAAAACCATGTTTTCAAATCATCTTTACATGAAAACTTTGTATTTCAGAAAACTGCCTTTAAAACACTAATTTCTGAAATCTATTACTGAATATCCAGTATTTCTGAAAACTATTTTCCAAAATCTAAATTCTGAAAACTATGTTCTGAAACTCCGAAATCTGAGTACTGAGAATTTGAAAACTGAATACTGTTTCTTGTACTTCACTTTGAATCCGTCTTTCTAAATTCTTTTCTAAAGCTCTTTTCTGAAAACTGAAAATTGAAATCCTTTTTCTGAAAATAGAATCTCCACCCGTAGGCGCATCTCCACCCGTAAGCGCATCTCCGCCCGAAGGCGCATCTCCGCCCGTAGGCGCATCTCCGCCCGAATGTGCATCTCCGCCCGTAGGCGCATCTCCGTCCGAAGGCGCATCTCCACCCGAAGGCGCATCTCCGCCCGTAGGCGCATCTCCGCCCGTAGGCGCATCTCCGCCCAAGAATGTACCATCTGAGCGCTGAGGATCCAGGGGCGTCCCCCCAGTCCTCCACATGTGCACATGTGTCTGTGTCCGTCAATTCCACTGTGTCTGAAGTTACATACTGGGGTAAGGTTTTACCTAATGCCCCGAAAAATCATAAAACATGTTCTGGAAAAAAAATAAAACTCAAACTGAAACATTTATTTTTCATAAAACTTCTCAAAATATGCTAAATCATATATGATATAAAAAACTAACTTGGCTAACGCCCTAATTACTGAAAAGTAAGTCTGGTATTTAAATACAAGTAATAAAGAAATCAAGCAAAAGATAAAGAGTCCACTCACTGGCTCGGAACTTGCTGGTGACGCCTTGCGATGATGGTGGAATCGTATATCCTGAAGATAATCTAGAATTAGCAAAGTTCATTAGTACCAAGGTTGCGATTATGGTTTCGATTCCTATAACTCAAGTTATGGACAGAAGTTCAAGGGTTGTCCAACTGAAAATCTGGGCACTGGTACAGCAGTTTGCCTCACTTCAAAAATTCGTTCCGATCTCGTCTTAAGTCCAAAAATTCTAAATTATGGATATGCTACTCCCTTATGTGTCTAGATTATCCATAATTTTACAGAACTTGATTTAGACTTCTAGAACGCAAATTATAATGTTTTCTCTACACCCTGTTCTGTTACCACAGAATTAGTAATTCACTGCAGTGCGACCAAGTTTGAAAATTCGGTACGACTCCCTCTTAAGCCTAAAAATTCTGAATTTTGAATATAATATTTGGACTCATGTATAGTTCACTCAGAAGTTTACTTTTTGGCAATCGGATGTCTAAACCTCAAGTTACAAGCATAAACGCAGAACCTGCTCAGGTTGTCCTGCAAATTGAGCTCGCTGCCTAAATTCATTCTCAATGCCTCCATAGCTTTCCTAACACACAATCCATCAAATTATCTCAATTCCAAAGATTATAAAATACCATATTAACATCATCATTCACTCATTGATTCATTAATTAACATTACTAAATAATTCTTCAATTAGTTCAAATTCAATTAACCAACATCACCACCCACTTCTTCACTTCCATTCTAATATCTCAAGCTACAAATCATCTTTTCCTTCCTAAGCATCCAAATCATCTCATTATTACTCAAAATTTCATGATCTCATAAAACCCACAATTTAGAAATGCAATCTAAATTCACTCCAAAAATCCTCATTTCATCAATATAAATTTTCAAACTCCATTTTTATCCATCCAACAATACACTCAAATCATCAATTTATTAAAATCTAAACTTTCACAAAATGGGTCAAGGATATCTTACCTTCTTGTTTTTGATCCTCTTCACTTTCCAAGCACCCTAATTCATGTTCATCTTCTTCTCCTTGCTTTTCCTTCTCCTTCTTTCTTCTTCTTCTTCTTTCTTTTCCTTTGCTCTCTTTCTCCTCTCTTTTTCTTCTCTTGGCAATGGCTTCTTTCTCTCCTATTTTCATTTTTTTTTTCTTTAGGTAAATGTGAATAGTATGCCTTTATATATTAGGACCCATTTTATATTAGAATTATGAAGATAAATGTGGAAAAATCTAGAAAGTTTTAGATTTCTCAATTTGACCCCGAAATTACTATTCATCCAAATTTTGACTAGCCTTTTTGACCTGATTCTGATTCGAATTTGGAAAAATATTTAACGCAAAAGTTGTAGGTCTCGGTCTAAGCTTTCCGGAGATATAAAATCCATAAAAATACGAGTTCGTATGAAAAAGTTATGCCCAAAATACTATATATAGTACAAAAGGGCATATGGTACAGTTTCTTCTCGGGACTTCGATAAATTCACCGATCGTTCCCAAAGCCTTTCATAACTGTACATGAGTCTCATCATGACTTATTTTATGTTCCTTTGTCCTGTACGCAATATTATCGACATAGATAGTAGTAGTTACTACCGGTCGTTACACTTGTAATGCCTAGAATTATTCGTGAGTGCTTCATTGGTGGTGACTTGAATTGGTGTTGTGATTAATTTGATTAATGTTGAAAAAGTTGGATTAAAGCATGAAAAATTGATTATTTTTGTTACAAAGTTAGATCTGAAAAATGGGGTCTATTGTGGTGAAAATAATGTCATATGAATGTATTAGATGTGTTTTAGGTGTTGGAACAATCCTTGGAAATTGTTTCGGAATTGAAATATACGAAAATGGTGAAAAACGACGTTACTGGGTGACGGCTGCCCAAACAGTGAATTGGTCACTGTTCGGGCAACCCATGAACTGCCCTAGGGCTGACCTGGGCATCCCCTATGTGCATTGGGTAGTCGGTTCGGTCAAAAACGTATTTTAGCCATTTTACAGAAAAATGACTTCGTCACAATTTCAAGATGTTTCTTAACTATTTATGTTATTATTTGATATCGATTAAATATGTTTAGGTGAAACATGAATGAATTATCCATATTGGATATTGAATAATTCATTCGGTAATTTTAAAATTTTTAATATTACGATTTCACCCAAACCACGAGCTTCCACTGCGCCCACGCCAAAACCCCAACAAAAATTTCCTCCATTATCTATTCTTAAACGCTTGATTCTCCTTCTAGTTTCTACTTCAATCTATGCTTTGAATTTTATGAAAACATACATCACATATGACTTATTTTGGATCGATACACCCAACATCTTCTAGAAATGTCATCAATAAA
Organism: Zanthoxylum bungeanum; assembly: GCA_019454045.1. Lineage (NCBI taxonomy): Eukaryota > Viridiplantae > Streptophyta > Magnoliopsida > Sapindales > Rutaceae > Zanthoxylum > Zanthoxylum bungeanum. The sequence goes on from SKCR01044089.1 coordinate 235,932, forward strand.
TGATACAAAATATTATACTTTCCCCAGAGATTGAACCGGTGTTTCCCAAACATCAGAGTGAACTAATTCTGAAATGGTTTTGCTCCGAGCACTTGCATTGCTGAATTTTAATCCGTTTTGCTTACTTGTAACACAACACTCGTAAACCGGTAGACTAACCACTTTCAAGCCCGTGGTAGCTTTTGATTGACGAAAATCTTCATTCCATATTCTTGTTAGGGTTGGTGCTCTGAGTGCCAATTTCTTATGTATTTCCCTTTTAATGCTCTTTTAAGTATTTTATTAATGAATAAAATAAATAGTTTCTATAATATGAATTATTTTCTTATATGGTAAAGACGTAAATGACCATAGAGTGGTTGGTTATGATACAGTTGTAAAAGCATCGCCACTGATATTGAGAAGTATCATAACAGTATCATTTTTTAACTTTTCTTTATCAAGGTTTACAATTACTTTGTCTGTAATTAAACCCGCTGAGACTGGTAAGTGTCGTATATTGGAATATTGGATTCTAATGGTTTCTCAATGAACCATGAGTCTCGGGAGACTCGTATAGACACGTAGGTATTTATATCGGATAAATATTGAATGACTCATCGAAGATTCTTAATAAATGGTAAACCAACGTCAATAAGAATCTTATCGGGTTGAGTGAGCATAGTGATCCTTCGACTTGAGGTACCACTATGGATGTATGAGGTATCCTCCACACTTTGATGGCAGTCATGTCACCGATCTATTTAAATCATACCTCTGCCTATTCATTGAGTGTGGGCTGATCATCAGGATATCATGTGCGTATCAAGATATGATCCGTCAGTTTTATATACATAGCATAAGTATCTATTATGCAATTAGCAATCTGTTAAATATATGGGCATGTGGTTCAATTTAGAAGTGAGTTATAACTGTTATTAAGAGATTGTGAATAGAATCGTCGACGAGATTATATCTATAGAGATTTGACATTTATATTTATATCTCTTAGATAATCCGGATACCTGTGACGAAATGATTATATGTATGCAGTGACCTCGACCTGTATGGTTCAGAAATTTTATCTGTTCGTCATAATTTACGGGTGGATAAATTATTGACACGAAATTGGATTTCGTGACGGATATGCCTGAATCCAGAGATTCTCATTAATGAAACATACTCGTAGAGCACTAGGGCTACCTTTGTAAATAATATTGATTATTTATAGATCTTTTAACGGTTAAATGATAAATTCACGATTTAAGGGTTTTTCCGGCTATTTTCTAATTAGTGTGTATTGATTTAAATGCTTGATTTTATTAAATTCACATTAATTAATTGTCAAATAAAGTATTTGACAATTGTCACATATATAATATATATATATATATATATATTATGGAATATTTAATGTAAATATTAAACATATATTTGGATATTTATTTGTAATTATCTAATTATTTAATTGTTAAATAATTTGATTAATTAAATATAAATATCTTTTAACTTTAATATGGCAAAATCTAATTGGTACATTTGTGCATATATTAATAAAAATGGATGACAACTTGATTTTTGGCATATTTAATATTGATTAAATTTGTAAAAATCAAAATTTCCATTTTGCCCTTATAGAGTCGGTCAAGTTCTTAATTTTTAAGCTTGGATTTTTTTCTTTTTGCTTCACTTTTTGGCTTAAAAAATAGATTAGAAAAAAAAGAATTGAGAGAAAAAAACCTAAGTGCTAAAGGAGATTTGTGAAGAAAACTTTGAAAATTAAGGTAATTTCATACTTTTCTTTACTTGAAAATTATTTCTATGCCTTTAGCCTTCAACATATGATGTTTCCATGTTTTCTTTATTCTCTTGGGTTTGTAATAAGTTTGTTTGAAGCATGAATCAAATGTGTTAGCAGGTGTATTTTTGTAAATGAAGCTTATTAAGTGTTATTAAACTTACTTTTAGTTATTTGATAACTTGGTTACCATTCTAGAGTTGTTTAGCCACTCATAAATGACCTAGAATTGTTCTTGAGTTGTTTCATGGTGATGAGACTTGTTTGGTGTTGTAAGGATTGAATTAAAGTGTTGAATTTAATTAATTTGATATTAATTGGTCTATTGGACAATTTTATAAAATTAGGGTTCATAACCCCTTCCAAATTTGGGGATTTTCATATATGTGTTAATTAATTATGTATATATGATAAATATTATTTTGGTATTGATTGGACTTGACCTTGGATGGTTTTGAACCAATTTGGACTAAAGTGTAAATCTTGGAAACTTAGGAGGCCTCTCGGAGATTTGAGGAAAGTTAGTTTCTTGAATTGCAATTTTTATTTTTCATGTATTAGACATGTATAAATCATTTTGGGATTGATTTGGAATCAATTAAAAATGTATTTGACAATTTATGACTAAAATGATTAAAATATAAAGTTTAAGGGCTAAACGGTAATTAATGAAAAATCTGATTTTTGGGTAAAATTTTCAATTTTTTAAGTATTGAGACCCAAGAAAAATTATTGAAATCGAAAAATTTTGATTTTCCGCGTTCCGCTGCATTTACCGGGAATTGCTGCCTAAAACCACAACAGTTCTGACATGTGGCATAGTTTCCAATGCCGCAACATAGATGCTTACTCTCCAGAATCCAGTGATGCCACCGATGTATTTGTTTCTTGAATTGAGTCTTCCAATAGTATATATAAGTTTGATAAGATCTTTTCAGCTTTCAAGGCTGTAAGTGCTCCTTTCACCATCTTTAATACCTCGTTTTCAACAACATTCTTGTATTCTAAATCATCTAACAGTCCAACTAACTGAAGATTTTTCTTTATTCCCATAATATGTCGAATATCGTTTACATTACTGATAGTAACATCGTACATCTTTATTTCCATGGTTCCAATCCCAGTAATTTTTAAGGCATGATCATTACCTATAAAATTTGATCCTCCAAAGACAGGTCCATAATGACAAAACCATTCTCTCCTAGAGGTCATATGCTATGTTGCTGCAGAATCAACCAACCATGCATCACTTAGTTATTTTCGACTCTCATTGGACACCATTGATACTTCACTGTAAAGTGTGCCACCTTCTTCAGAAGTACTTGCAACACACCCCTGAGATTTTGTTGCAATATGAGCTTTTTTGTACCATTCTTCAATTTCCAACAATCTTTTTGACATGCCATTTCTTGCCATAATTGTAGCATTAGCATTCATCTTACTTTTTGATTTCGATCTACCATGATTTTGACTCCCACTTGAGTCATGTTCTGTTGATCTCTCTATTGTCATCGATAATGCTTATGCTTGTTGTGAACTATATGATATGTCTTCCTTATTTTTTCACTTAGACTCATCTTCCAGAGCAGCATGTGCAACTTCGTAAAAAACTAGATTATCAGTGACAATATTACTTGTCAAGTTGATGATAAGTTGATCATACGAATCAGGTAGACTTTGAAGTAGAATCTATGCACTTTTATTTGTAGATATACTATAATCCAACACAATAAGTTGGGAAAATATTGTATTTACGTTATTGATGTGATCCGTCATGGATGTGGACTCACTCATTCGAAGAGTGTAATGTCTTATCTTCAAGAAGATCTTGTTGTGTAGTCACTTGACCTCGTATAATTTGGTAAGTGCATCTCAAATCTCTTTTACAGTCCACTTCTCTATAACGCTAGATAACACAAAAACTGCTAAGGCTATATACAAGTTTCCCATAGAGTTATCATCCATATCCTTTCATTTTTCATCCGTAATTTCATTTAGTCTTTCTCTAATTGCCGCCAAGCAATTGTCTTTTCTCAATATTTCTTTTATTTTAAGTTTCCATAGGGAAAAATTGCTCTCGTTGAACTTCTCAATTTCGAATATTTTTGTCATGTTTCTGATGCCGATCAGCTTCTCACTTGTACCGACTTTTACTATTTCACAGTGAATAGGACCGTTTGTGTGAATAGTATCATATACGTGAATAGTATGATATACATGAATAGTATTATACTGTATATATGAACAGTATCCTTGAATAGCCTCTGTGAACAGTAACATTGATCCTGAAGCGTTAATACTACTATCATGGGATCGTGAGCTAAAGTTGGCACACAAGTAAAGTGAAATTGAAAATAATTGTTAGTTCATGAGGCTTTGCCTACCACATAACAGTACAATTATAATTAGGAGGCTTAGCCTACCATTAAATATTAATAATAAATAAAGCAATGAGACGCCGATTTAACGTGATAAAACCGCCAATGTGAGGGAAACATGCACGGGTAAATATAAAATGATTTCACTACAGTGGAAAGAATTTTACAACTTTTCTCTAAACACAAGGAGTGAGCAATCTCACACTCTCTTAGAATAGGAGAACTACAAATCTCAGACAAACTTTTAATAAAAAATAATATTTTACTCTCTTAGAATACATAGGATTTGGTTGAGAATGAAATTAAGCTTTTATTTATAGGCATGAGATTCACTATACAAATAATGAATTTTAATTTTTTATTATTTTCTTTCGGTGTATGAGACCAACACAAAATAATTTTTAATATGTATTATTTCCTTTCGGTGGGTACAATAATTAACATTATTAATATCAAAACTAACATACTTAACTAAAACTAAACAATTGATTGCAAGAAAAAGTGATTAAACTAGTTAACTAAAAAGTAAATAAAGAACAAAAAATAGCAATCGGTGGAAACCTTATATAATAGAAGAATTTAGGGTTTTAACTTCACTTTTTTTTTTTGAAATCGTTGGAAACCTCGCTGCTAAACCACTTCTTATGGGTTTAAGTGGAGCAAGTAAAACCCTCGGTTGTCCCAGACTCTTACATGAAACGCATTTCATTGATTCGAACCCAAAACCTGAAGGTCATACCCCGATCCTACAACACCATGCCACGCCTCTTGGGGAGGGGTTGTAACTTCACCAAAACACGTAAACAATTAGTTCAAACACAATTCATTCAATTGGGTAGTTGTTATTAATTATTAATCTAGAACACTAAACTATCAAAACCTTTTTCGATGGTTAGGTAGAAACATTCAGATTAAGCCAATTAACTTTATGTTTGTATTAATAATTTAAACCAAATTCATTAAGGTCAGGTTCTAATACTGGCTACGCATGATCTACATGTATATATCTATCATGTATGGAAATATATTCAAAAGTACTAGATCATGTGCTATTATTTTCATGGCTAATCCAAATTTCCTCTGTCAAGTTCCTAAGGTTTACCATCATTATTCTATTGTTGGCCAAACAGTAAAACATGCGTTAAAAAAAAACACAAAGAATAATAATAATTCAATAAAAAAAAACTCAATAGAATAAAAATATACAACTTAATTAAACACAGTACATAAGATTCATTTCAACCCTAGAATAATGATTTAACTTCTCATGATATTCGATAAAAATAAGTTAATCATTGATATAAGACAAGTGACACATTCACAAAATGATTCTTTCCTCCCAAGTATAAGAGTGTCGAAGTAATAAAATAACCTAGTAAGTCTGGGATCGATCCACAGGGAATAGATTTAATAAGATAAAATAATAATTCGAGTAAAAATAAAAAGAGTGAATGTGTATGAAATGATTAGAAATTTTAAATTAGACTGTAAAGATAAAATAAAATACTGGGACTAGGGGATTCACATTTAATACTTCAAATTTAAAAATCTTACTTTTTTAATATATAAATTGTCATTATTACCATATTAATTTATTTCATGAATTAATTAGCCAAAACAATAAAACTAGTCATAAATACGGTGATAATATATTGTCAATAACAAGTTCAGTCATATACTCAATTATGCCAAAAAAATCAAACAAGTCATATAGTCGGTAACAAATTGTCAATAATTAATCCATATTTAAATTAAATATTAGTCTTTAGAATACAAATCATATATTATAATAAAATAAGATTGAAGTATATTTTCATATTAAAAGTTCCACTCTTTACCTCATCATGATGAAATTAGTTACTCATGATTTGAATAAAAACACATATTACTGAAAGGAAAAAAAAATTACAACAAAGCTTGGAAATTCTCGGAGAGAATTCTACGGAGGAAGCTGAAGAAAGTAAGATGTTCGGCACCTCAAATGGCAAGACATACCACTATTTTTTGGTCCTTGTATGTTTTGTGAAAGCATGCAAATTTCTTTGCATGCTTTGGATAATTTGTCATCGTTATTTTTTTTTTTTTTTATGTTTGTGTCTTTTCTTGATTGTTTTTGTCTTTAATAATTACATGTAACACATTTTGGATCTTTTATCATTTTCGGCCTTAAAAATTTCAGAAGTATAAAATCTTGTTAACATCAAATTGTAAATATTTGAGTGTTTTTTCATCTAGAACTGGAATCATCTCAATCTGATATCGGAGTAAAAAATTATGGCCAAAATAAGAAAATTACGCAAAACTAGATTTTCCAAAGTAGTACAGTGTTAGAACGCCCTTTTAAGTTTTTTGGTCTCCAAAATCCAAATGTCACGTTCATTTTTCTAGTAATGCAACCAAAGTATTATTTCACCTACAGAAAAAAAAATATCACAATAAAATATATAAAAATAAAATTTAATTATTATTTTATAAATGTACTAAATTAAATAGACTAATGAAATTATAAGTGTAAAATGATTAGTTTTTTTTTTATTAACTGTACATTTTTTAATGTTCATCCACAAGAACTCATACAAATAAATTAGAGAGAAATGAGAAGAAAGAACTATAGTTTGCAGTCTTCGTCTTCAATCTCCAACACTAGTTGAGAACTCGGCTCTTGTCTTACTCTATGTGTTCTTTAATGCTCTAAGGCTATAAAATTATGTCATGAGACTTCTCTTTAGGTTTATCACTTGTTGAGTCCTATTTAATTTTGATATGATTTTAACCTGTAAAATAAATCCAAAACATTTCAAAGTGTTCATGAAACTCGAGATAACATATATAACACTAAGATAAAGGGGAGTTAAATATATGTTTATTAACTAGAACATGAAATTGTAAGCTCCCAATTGTAAGCTCCCAAACAGTGGGAGGAGTTAATTACATTTTCCATAAGTTAACTCCATTTATTTACCCTTACTGACATCGTATCTTATCATATAGTTGATAAAATTTTCGCCTGTGTCAATCCTTTCTCCAATGTTTTAATCACGTTCTTGAAGTAAATTTGCAATCAAGGTTTTACACAATGTTGATATGAATTTTATGCTAATAATTTTTTTAAAAAATTATTATTTGTACTTAATGAATAAGAATTTATATATAGCTAAATTTTAATTATCAAATACTGTAAATATAGATATAGCAAAAAATTATTAAAAAAATTCAGTTTCAGCTGATTCTTGTTCATTCCATTTGAAATGTTAAACAAAATTCCATGAAGGGGGTGCCCAACAGCTCTTGGACATTGGGTTTAGGTACTGGGCCAATTGGGCATGCAATGATCCAATCAAATCGGTAAAATTATAGGCTTTAGAGAGAATGGATGAAGAATAATAAAGATGATGAATTAAACAATTTTGATGTTAATATAACCGTAATTGGTTTATAGATTTAATCAATAAATTAATTTCAAGAGTAAAATTATATGAAAGAGATGATGTTTTTGTTAGAGACATATACGTAAATACTTGAAGTTTTCGACGCATATTAGCGAGACATTACAAAAGGATGTCGAAGCACGTTGGTGGTGAAAAGCGTGAATGTAAATACTAGCGGCAAAATGAAGAAAATCATGTTTAGTCTTAGCTTATAACTTTATATGTATTATGAATTGTTTATCTAAGTACCTAAACTCATATGACATATGCACGTTCATATAAATGCATTAGGTTCATGTACAAAATATTTTAAACCTTCAAATCCTGTATTTTATATTGAGACAAACATATCAGTGTCATACCCGTCTAATGCTCTATTTTGCAAGCTCTCTGGAACCGGCACATATATACCGGTCTTCCGGGAGATTGTATAGCCACTGGAATCGGCTAGGGGCCCGGGCCAGGCTTTCCAATTTTGGCCCGAGCCCGGGCCAAAATAAAAAAAAAAACACATATATATATATATATATGTTTGTATCATTTTTATTTGTTTTTAGCATTTGAATTGTTAATTTATCAGTGAAACTTGTGATTTATTTATAAAGTATCTTTGTGTATAGTGTAAACGTATTTTATATTTGTATATTTTTAATTTTTTTAATTTTTTTAAAAAATTCGGGCCCAAAAAAAACCACGGGCCCCAGCCCGGCCCAGCCCGGAAGACACCCGGGCCCGAGCTTTTTTTTTGTTGGTCGGGCTCAGGTCGGGCTTGGCAAAGCACGGGCCCGGCCCGGCCCGTTGCCACCCTTAGAATCGTCATGCATCATACCGGTAAGCCTAATCTTTGCATGCTTACTAGAACAGGCACAGACCTACCGGTCCCCATACCGATGAGCTTTATGTTTTGCATGCTCATTGGAACTGGTGCGAACCATATCGGTCCCCATACCGATTAACATACTGGACTCAACGGATATATTCAAATGGTAATATTATTGTTGAGAGTCGTTGCTTTCTCAAACCGGCATATCGATGTCTGGAGATTGGCATACCCGTCTCAGATAGGCCTGTTGGGGTAGTTTTCATTTTACTATAAATTGAGCCTCAATTTTATTTTTTCAACTGATCTTTAACCTTCATACATATTCTTCTAAAGCAAAAACATAAAATTTTATAAACCTTCATATTCATACACTCTCAAACATCAAGCTTACACACTACACCTTCATATTCATTAGTAGTGAGCTTAAAATACTTGAGTAAGCAACTCACACTTAGAATTTTCATTATCTTTGTAAGTGCCCAAGTATATTTGTAAATCTTTTATTCAGACACTTGTAAGAGGTTTGTGAGTGAGCATTTATCTAAAACCCATAGTTGAGGTTTTTGAGTAAGCATTTATCTAAAACTCAAAGTGTAATAAGGTTTTGAGTGAACCTAGTGTGTAAAATTCTTGGTTGCGGGTGAGACACGGAAAACTCGGTTGATAATGGAAATCTTCAAGCGTAGCTTGGGGGAGTGGACGTAGGTATTTTTGGTCGAACCACTATAAATCACAGTGTTATTTTCCCTATTCCTAACTCTTTACTTATTGGAAGCTTTCATTTATATATATGTTATTGCTTAGGAACTCGGTTCTTGTCTTACTCTATGTGTTCTTTAATGCTCTAAGGCTATAAAATTATGTTATGAGGCTTCTTTTTAGGTTTTAGGATGAGCTTGTACTTATATAGGAGGTCCGGAAGGTCTTTCCTTAATAAAAATAGAGCTCTGAACGAATCTGGAAAAGTCATTTGGATTTGCGATGCGCTAAACGAGCGTCGCACTGCTTGGCTCCATCATTGGCGCGTCGCGATGTGCCACAAGTAACCTTTGCCAAAAAATTTAACACGTCGAGACGCACTGACTATTCTGGAATTCGGCATAATAGTGCTCCAATTTTGTCAATTTGAGTTTTGATATGATTTTAACCTGTAAAATAAATCCAAAACATTTCAAAGTGTTTATAAAACTCGAGATAACATATATAACACTAAGATAAAGAGGAGTTAAATATATGTTTATTAACCGCTGATCATTTATCTAACTAGAACATGAAATTGTAAGCTCCCAAACAGTGGGAGGAGTTAATTACATTGGCCATAAGTTGACTCCATTTATTTACCATTACTGCCATCGTATCTTATCATATAGTTGAAAAAAATTTCGCCTGTATCAATCCTTTCTCCAATGTTTTAATCACGTTCTTGAAGTAAATTTGCAATCAAGGTTTTACACAATGTTGATATGAATTTTATGCTAAATTTTTTTTTAAAATTATTATTTGTACTTAATGAATAAGAATTTATATATAGCTAAATTTTAATTATCAAATACTGTAAATATAGATATAGCAAAAAATTATTAAAAAAATTCAGTTTCAGCTGATTCTTGTTCATTCCATTTGAAATGTTAAACAAAATTCCATGAAGGGGGTGCCCAACAGCTCTTGGACATTGGGTTTAGGTACTGGGCCAATTGGGCATGCAACGATCCAATCAAATCGGTAAAATTATAGGCTTTAGAGAGAATGGATGAAAAATAATAAAGATGATGAATTAAACAATTTTGATGTTAATATAACCGTAATTGGTTTTATAGACTTAATCAATAAATTAATTTCAAGAGTAAAATTATATGAAAGAGATGATGTTTTTGTTAGAGACATATTCTAAAGATGGATTATAATGACGTAAATACTTGAAGTTTTCGACGCATATTAGCGAGATATTACAAAAAGATGTCGAAGCATGTTGGTGGTGAAGACCGTGAATGTGAAGACTAGCGGCAAAATGAAGAAAATCGTGTTTAGTCTTAGCTTACAGCTTTATATGTATTATGAATTGTTTATCTAAATACCTAAACTCATATGACACATGCACATTTATATAGATACATTAGGTTAATGTACAAAATGTTTTAAACCTTCAAATCAAGTATTTTGTACTGAGACCGGCATATTAGTGCCATACCGGTCTAATGCTTTGTTTTGCAAGCTCTCTAGAACGGCACATCTATACCGGTCTTCTTGCAGATTGCATAGCCACTAGAATCAGCATGCATCATACGGTCATCATACCGGTAAGCCTAATCTTTGCATGCTTATTGGAACCGGCAGGGACCATACCAGTCCCCATACCGATGAGCCTTATGTTTTGCATGCTCACTGGAACTGGTGCGGAACATATCGGTCCCCATACCGATTAACATACTGGTCTCAACGGATATATTCAAATGGTAATATTATTTTTGAGAGTCGATGCTTTCTCAAACCGGCATATCGATGTGTGGATATCGGCATACCGGTCTCAGATAGGCCAGTTGGGGTAGTTTTCATTTTACTATAAATTGAGCCTCAATTTTATTTTTTCAACTGATCTTTAACCTTCATACATATTCTTCTAAAGCAAAAACAGAGAGTTTTATAAACCTTCATATTCATACACTCTCAAACATCAAGCTTACACACTACACCTTCATATTCATTAGTAGTGAGCTTAGAATACTTGAGTAAGCAACTCACACTTAGAATTTTCATTTTCTTTGTGAGTGCCCAAGTGTATTAATTTGTGAATCTTTTATTTAGACACTTGTAGGAGGCTTGTGAGTGTGCATTTATCTAAAACCCATAGTTGAGGTTTTTGAGTGAGCATTTATCTAAAATTCAAAGTGTAATAAGGTTTGGAGTGAACCTAGTGTGTAAAATTCTTGGTTGCGGGTGAGCCACGGAAAACTCAGTTAATAGTGGAAATCTTCAAGCGTAGCTTGGGGGAGTGGACGTAGGCATTGTTAGTCGAACCACTATAAATCACAGTGTTATTTTCCTTGTTCCTAACTCTTTACTTATTGCAAGTTTCATTTATATATATGTTTATTGCTTTATTGCTCAGGAACTTGCATATAGGTAATATACTGAAATAGAGAAAATCGACCGAAGCTAAATCGATAAAATAAGATAAAATCTCTAAAGATTTAAATTTCGCATTATTAGATAATAACTCAATTCACCTCTCTCTTGGAAATATAGAATTTGGTTGTTGTGTGTTTGTAAAGAATTTCAATTATAAAATAAAGAAAAATTATTAAGATCTTAGAACAATTAAAAATTTACGACTTACAATACTTTAATTGTTTTCCTCATTAAATTTATCTCTTCTATGTTTTTTAATGATCGTAAAATTATATAGTGTATTAAGCCTAATCAGTTTTTACTTTTTAAAGCCTAATGGCTGATATTTTGAAATTGATTAGTGGATGGTGGTGATTGCAACACGTAAACTTTCTTTTTAACAACAACCTGTGAAAATAATTGCACGGAGCAGGGAAAAAAAATGCTCTAATCTTTTCCTTACAGAAGAGAGTGGAACTTCGAAGATAATTCTCGGTGGAATTGGGATCTCGTGCTTAGCTCAGATAAGGTGTGAATTTTTATTTTATTTTTTATGATACTAATTACATTTAAATTTTTAATTAATAGCTATAAATCACGTTTTTTTTTAATCACTATAAAATAAAATATATCATTTACTTAAGAGATTTGATAAATACATCTCTTATCGTACAAATAAGTGACATTTCTCTCGATTTTTTTCTTTCCTTTTATATTTGAAAATCTTTCTTCTTATCATATATTTGCCGCCACATATGATTACAAAAATTATTATATTCAAATACAAGAAATACACACTATTTTCTTTTTTAAAATCAAGTCCGGTGGTTTTCAATTTTTATAATTACAATAGTGGAAAGAAAAATTAAAGTTGAAATAAACCATAATCAATTTTTAATTTAAAATTTTGTTAATAAACTTGTTTAAATCCAATGAAATATTGATATAAAAATTCTTTAAAATCTTTGAGAATTGAGATTGAATTAAAACAATATATTGATTTAAAAAATCCATGGATTATTAAAAAAAATAATTAACAAAATCAATTAAAAACTTAATTGAATGAATCACTCTAATCAATTTCAAAGTTTTCAAACATTTGCATGCATTCCCGCTTTACACGTCTCCGCATTTACTGGATGAATCCTTGAAGAAAATCCCACGTGTAAATTTGCTCCAGTGTCACTACATTCTCCAGAAAGATAACGAGTTTTCATATATTCTCCAGAAAATTCTCCATCTTCATGAAACATCATGAACTAACCCTGAATTCTAATAAATACCCTTTTCGTTTTCCTATAAATGCACAAGAGTTCATTTTCCTAGCATCCAAACAAGTAGTCTGACAAAACCCTAATCAAGAAAAATAAAAATGTCTCTGATTCCAAGCAACTTCTTTGGCCAAAGAACAAACATTTTCGATCCATTGTCTCTAGACATATGGGATCCATTTCAAGACCTCCCATTCTCCAACCTCACACTCTCAGTACCTCGCTCTGACCTTTCAACTGAAACGGCAGCGTTTGCCAACACTCGCATAGACTGGAGGGAGACCCCAGAAGCCCACATCTTCAAGGCGGATCTTCCAGGGCTGAGGAAAGATGAAGTGAATGTGGAGATTGAAGAAGGTAACGTTTTGCGAATAAGTGGTGAGAGAAAGAAAGAAATAGAAGAGAAGACGGACACGTGGCACCGCCTTGAGAGGTCAAGTGGTCAGTTCTTGAGGAGGTTCAGGCTGCCGGAAAATGCAAGGACTGATCAGGTCAAAGCCAGCATGGAGAGTGGGGTCTTGACTGTCACCGTGCCTAAACTGGTTGTGGACAAACCTGGTGTTAAGGCCATTGAAATCTCTGGCTAATTACTTCATTAGGGTTCCTTAATTCATGCTATCATATAAAAAATAATAATATTAATCATAATTATATGTATGCAATAAGAGAGTAGCATCATTAAGAATGTTTTGAGTGAAAATTCTATAATGATGGATATGAGCGTGTACCAATGTACAAGTGGCCAATGTTATATGTAATGTAAGCGTGTTTTAATAAATAAAAGTTTAGTTTTTTCCTCCTTTTATTTTATTTTATTTTTTCCTCTCTTTACATAAGTGGGCCAAAATAATCATAATTATCCCATTGCCATGTAATTGTTATTATAAAATAATGAAAGAATAATAGATAATAACAACACATTAGTGTTAAAATTAAACTCCACCAAATGAAATAATGTTTGGTAAGTTAAAATATAATTGCAGTGAGACCCAGTGAAATATAGAGTCAATATTATTATTATTATTATTATATAACTCGGAATCATGAAGCCAACAATGAATGATTTCAACAACCAGCACGCGATGCACAGTCATTATATTATGGGTAGCATAAGAGTGAGTGTACAAGGACTTGTTGATTTGTTCACTCAATGGATTTTTACTATTGATTGGGTAACCTCCATGGATGGATAATGGATTGGTGTTAATCAAGACATAAATTCATTTAAATATCCCAATAAAATAAAATACTACTGATCGATGCCTATAAAAATATATGGAATTGTACGCATCAGCTAGTTTATAGCCAATATTATACAGGTTGTTAAAAGCATAGTTGGAATCGGTAATCGGTTGTGAGTTTAGTCCGGATAAATATAAAAATCAGGACTATAAAAAATCGATAAAAATCAATAAATTGGACTAATTGGATCACCATTTCTTAACCAAAAATTAAAATATAATTTTTGTAATTTTTAATTACTTATAATTATTTATGATGTCATTCGATTTATCATTTCAATCGAAATAATTCAATTGATTAAATCAATGACTCATTAAACCTTTTAAGTTACTGATTCAATTTTTAAATCACTGATTAAATGAGTGTTAAACTCTAAAATTTCGTTATAGTCGGCTTTGGGCACAAATGAGTGTCTTGTCCCCCATTTTTTTAGCCTCTAAACTGTAAAGGCCCTAAATTTTTTTTTTTATATAATATTATTATATGACAAAAAATCTCAAATTATAAAATGATTTTAGACCATGGGATTTTAAAACCGGCCCGTCTATTTTATGTACAATTGAGCATATATTTCCGTGCACGCTTGTTTCTCCTCGCTCGTCAATAAATTTTCAATTATCTGTCTAATTGATTACTATTGGGTAATTATAAATTGATCCAAACCATTATAATAAACTTAATTATATTGGGACGGTCGGAGATTTTATTTGTCCCGCTTAAATTCGGAATTGGTGGTTTGACGGCGGGGTTTTCAACCATTCCAAAAATAAATAAATAAAATTAAAAAAACTTAATTGTATTGTTATCTATTATGGATTATCAATGAAATCACTGCTGTTTTTAAAAAATCAAGAAAAAAAAAACGACAACAATAATGTCAAGAGTGTTTTTTTTTTTTGCCCACATTCGTTTTCTAGTAAGCTAATGACATTTATACTTGCAATAGTTTATATGAATGTGTGTTTTGTAAGCAAGCAACTGAATAATTTTAGATGTCTTAATCAAAATTACCAGTAAATTAAGTTTCGACTTCGTCATAAGTTAAGCAAATTCTCGTGCAATGAATAGAAGAATAATTATTATTCCACATAATTGACGGCTGGATATGGGCCTCAAATCAAGATGAATTTAGCCCAAAGCAAATGTGAAAAGATTCTATAAATGAGGTCACATCTGTTCTGTATTAAAATATAAAGCCAATTTGCTATTTCAAAAATTAAGTGATTGATTAATTTCTTAATAAGCCAAAAACGAAGGTCTCTATCTTCGTGCATGGAATCAGTTGAAGCAATTGATTAACTACTTCTTACCCACTCTTGCCTCCCTATTTGACTTATTTATCAAGTGATTTCATACAAATCATCATCTACTTATCTCACAAGTTAAGAGTGGAAAAGTTAAATAAATGGTCTCATGTATATGAGAAGACGTGTGCAAATATCGTATAAATTATACAGTATGGTATTAAACAAATTTATCAAATATGTTTATCATAATTACATGATAAAAAGACGGCGATATTTAGGATCCATTTGGTATTATGGAATTGAGACTTGTGTAGTTTAAACGGCAATAAATTATTGATTAATTCATGACATATCTGATTTTGCATATAAACCGTCAATTTAGTTGGTCGCATTGATTTTTAAATTTTCAAAATCGTCTCATTTGAAAAGACATATTTTCTTCTTTTTTTTTCCTCATTATTCTTTGTTCAAGACTTCAGTCATCTCTCTTAATTTTATAATTGTTTAATCTTTTTTTATCAGATTTTTATGATTTTTGAAGGATCTTAATAGATTAGTTTTGAATTTCGATATTCTCAATCATGCAAAAAATATGAAAATTACTGTTACCGATTAATCACTCAAATTGCGATTTACTGTTAATCTTCTATTAAACTGTATATGCTGTGAAGAATAAGAAAAAAAAAACTTGTATTTAGAAAACATAACTTTGAAAGTAGTAAATGTATTATAAATTTCTCATAGATAAAATCACCTTAACTTAAAATCTACAACTGCAAGTGTTTATAAAAATTTTAAGGTTATGATTTCTGCCTATGCAATAATTCTTTGGTAAGATCACTTAAAAGAATCATATCTAATTCTACAAGGGACATTAAGCCGATCATCACAGAGATGGGGAGAGACCAGGAAAACTATTGGTCGATTGACGCCCGAGCGACTGAATTTGGGTGATTTATCGAAAACTATTAGTTTTGATTTTACGTCTTTGTTTTTTTGTTCTAATTAGAATTTATTAAGGAAATTCTTTAAATAAAAAAAAAACCATACAATATTAGAGCATTGGATGCTTTCTTTTGCCTTCTGTCAAGCATATTGGTTGCTGCATTCAAAAAAGAAACACATTGGTGTTTTAAACATTGGCAGGCCTTATATCAAATCAACCCACAGATAAGTTAATCATAATAAAAGATAGCACCAAAAATTGTTTGAATTTTAAATGTAAATCCATAATTCTCAAGTTAAGTCAACTAAGAATATTCATCATAAGTGAAGACGTTCACTAGATGATGATTAATTAAAAATTAATTTTGTGCTTAATTAAGAATATATGACATGTCATAGTTGAAGAGTGCACATAACCAAAACCCAAGTAAATAAAAAAAAATTATCACAAGTAGCAACAAAAGTAAGTCTCGTATGAGTAACTTTTTTCGAAAAAAAAGAAGAGGGAAATTAATAATTGTATTGAAACGAGATAGTGGTAGTGATAGTGATACGTAAAATTCAAGAAAGCATCCAAAGGTTTAAACTTGGGGCCCCATAATAATAAAAATGAAGCAATCAACGTACGGTAATTGCAGAACCATATCTCACTATCACTGCTCTAGTGCTCTGCTTCACGCTGAAGCAATTTCGATTCCTCTTCTTTAACTTTAATTAATTAAAAAAATACTATTATTCAAACTTTATGTTTTTTTTTTCAAACAAGGAAAATAATTCAGAGTTTATCACGAACATTTATATTTATTTTTTTGAAAATTTTGGAAATTCACTGTAAAATCATCTTATCTGAATTTAAATAGAATAGATAAAATTCTCAATTATTTCAAGTTTTTACAAAAAATATACCCCTATGCAAAAGTGATTATACCAACAAATAGTTTAACAATTAAAAAAAGGGAAAAGTATATAATAAAAAAATATTTGATAGTTTCGGGCATATTTTCAAAGACTACCATGTAAAATCAGGAAAACTAAACATGTGATGATATGGCTTGAGTATTTTCATCCGTCCAGTTTTTTATTGGCATATCATCAAATATCATGTCTCATGATCTTGCCATATCAATATACATTATGCCACATGATAATTACTAACAGTGCTATTAATTTTGCCTATTTTTACAAACTGAACGAATTCACTTCACAAAAAAATTTTAAAAAAAAAAAAAAAAAAAACAACCCATGATTTCGCAAATCAAAAAAACACAATTTTTATAGTTTTCACAAAAAAATACAAATAGTTCTACAGTTAGAACATATAGTATAAATCATAGTTTCTTAGAACCTTAAACAGTACAATGATAAAACATTAACTTAAAACTCATGAATAAAATTACAAAAGCCCTTCATCATACCCTATTTATTTGGAGAACCTTTTGTACCAAATACAACCTTTAAACTCATATACATAAAGCGCAAAGCCCGTTAATATGCAAAAGCCTCCACAGAGAAATAAAATATTGAAAGTATTCGAAACCCCAAGTTGGAAATTCAAATTGATTTGAAATTGAAATTGAATTTGAATTGAAGTATGAGAATGTTGAGCTTAAGTAGTACAAAAGCAAACCAACTTGGTTGCCAAATGGTGAAAATATGTGGGGAAAAGGCAAAGTAAAACTAACATTGTGCATTGAACAGAGCAGACATATTATCATCAAAAAAAAAAAAAAAAGGAAACGAAATTACAGCTTTAAGCATACAACATTATGAAATATGACGCCTTTCTTATTATATCTGGCCATAGGGATAGGGATATATTACTACAAAGAGAGTTGTTGATTCTTCTTCATCAAACGCCCTAAAATTACATGAGAAATGGAATTCTTCATTTATTGCACCCAAAAAAACCATTAACAAAAAATAATACAACCCTCATCCCCATTACCCAGTACTATTTTTAAATTTAATATGGTCCTAAATTGACCTAAAACTAGTACACAAAACCCTGCAAGTCATAACAAAACTAAACTAAGGATTCTTTAATATATAGAAACAAAATGAACCATCATATCTATATATCACAAACAAACTCTAGCCTTTTCTACTTGAGAATTCTTTTGCAAAATAACCACAACACTATCAATAAGTCCACTCTTTTGGAAGATGTATTTCATGATGATTTCTAGCTGCCTCTGCTCTTAAACTTCTTTTTTGCAAAGTAATTAATGCATTTCTTCTTGCTATCATAGCATCTGCATTTCAAAATTAAAGCAAAAACAAACAAAATTAATCGGAAAAGTCAAAAAAAAAAAACTAAATAAATAAAGAAAAACGATAAGCAGAACTTTGGGGTTACCATAATTTGGGCCGAAGCTGCCATGGAGGCGTTGCTGAACATGAGGTACCAAAACATTTGGAGCACCTAGAGACAGAGCAAAGGTAAGACCAATCAAAACGTGAACCAAAAAGATCCCAAAAACAAAAACAAAGAGATCTGGTAATTTTGCATTTTTGCAATACTCTAATACCTGATTTTCTTCGAGAATCATGTGGATAATTATTATTGTCGTTGCCATATCTGCGAGGTAAAAACACACCAGTGCCGGCACATTCCCTTTTAACAGAAGCAGATCCATTAACAAAAACAGGGCGAGGGCGAACTTGCTGCTGTGGCTTTTGCTGATGCTGCATCAATTGCAAATGAGGCCATGCAGACTGAGTCAGCTGCTGCCCACATCTTGCATTTTCATACCCAAAATTTCTAGCTTTGTTTTGGATCTGTTGTGGCTGTGATGATGCCCATGTTGCCCTTATCACTTCTTGTCTACTCTGAGTCCTCAACATTTGTTCCTGCTGCTTCACATATTGGCAGTACTACAAAACAAATTTTAAAAATAAAAAAATTAGTTGGTAATGAAACCCTGTTGTTAATTTGCAAATTAATTACAAACTCACCTCATTTGGGTTTGCAGCAAGGTCAAAATTGACACTTTGGCTAGTATAAAACCCTAAATTGGGATCTTTGATTACATGCACAGTGCTTGTACTTTTTGGAGGAGCAAATGGGCCTCTTTCATGGCTGTTGGTGGTATAATTGAGTGCTGTTTCAATACTGTCACTCATCTTCAACCTTGCGATTTGGCTAGCAGCAGCTGATATGAGGTCCCACGTGTCGTTTTGACCACGAAACGGCGTCGTTGGAGGAGACGACACGAGAGAGGCGGAGCCGTTTGGACTGCCGTTGCTTGACACGGACATGCTCCCAAGTCCACTCAGCGTCGACTCGGGCGACCCAGATAACACCCAGCTTTTCTGTTACAATAACAAAACAACCCCCCACAAAATATTGAAACTTCGAAATAAGAAATGAAAGAAAATAATATTCTGTGAAGTTATGTCCTGTACCTTGAGCTTCCGAGTTGAAGGAGTCAGACGCCGAGTTAACCCAGCAAGAAAGTCCTCTTCGTCGCTGGTGGTTTTTGTCTCGGTAGAACCTAAAACTGAGTCGACCGGAGAGCTGACAACTGAGTCAAGCGAGTCAAACTCGTAAGGGAACTCAGTGGGAAATACGAGACAGGGTTTGAAGTTCAACTCAGTATTCTTGAGAACATTCCTGTCGACGGTAGCGGGAACGTTTTCTTTGTCCATCGGTACGACGTCGTCGGTGAGAAACTGTGGGGGCAACAAGGAAACGGCGTCGTTTAAGGATTCAGCCATGAAGAAGAGAGGGAGAGAAACAAAGAGTAAAGTGATAAATAAGAGATAAAATGGGATTTTCGGTCTGCTGCCAGTTGAAGATTTAATAGGGAAAAAAGAGAGAAGTGTGTATGGGACCCACCAAAAGACAGCATAGAATGTTGACCATGGGCTTCTGCTTTTATTAAGGTTTCAGGGTTCTTTGATTTTGGGGTTAGATAAGAATTTGTTTGATGAGATTAGTACCAGTCTTGTGTGTGAGTGTGTGTAGGCTTGATATTGTCTTAAAAGGGTAATGGCAATGGATAATGGAAGTCATTTTTATTATATATTTGTTTATTGGGAAATGTTACGGCACTTATTAAGAATCCATTTAAGTAAATTTTTTTATGAAAAAAAAGAAAAAAATCATTAATGATTTGATAATTTTTTATATTTCCCATAAAAATAATATACAAACTTTCCTTTTATGGATTCTTAACAAGTGCCCTTAGGGCATTTGTTAGAATAACCTTTGTTTATTTATGTTTTTAAAATTGAATGGAAATGATGATGGATCACATATTCAATATGTGTTGAAACTATGAGTGGCATTCATCCATTAAAATGAGATTTTTATTCTCATTATTAATGAAAAATTATAAAAAAAAATTTTGAAATCGTTAGAAATTTTATCGTCAAACCACTTATTGCGAGCTTAAATAGAGCAGCTAAAACCCATGATTGTCATATACTTTTATAATAAACGCACTCCATACATTCAAACTCAAAACTTTAATGTAAGATCATGAGTCATACACCACCAAACTACGCCCCTTGACGACAAAATTAATTATTAATTAATATTAATTTATAACTAATAAGTAAAATGTATTAATAATCCATCAATAATTAATAATAAATAATATGTAATATATTTAGTAATTTAAAACATAGATAATTAATTATAATTATTAAATAACAAGTAATAATTATTATATTATTATAACTAATGATACTTTTGTAACATGTTTAAGGGTGGCAGAAAAGTCTAGGCCCAGTCCGGCCCAGCCCGGCTCGGGGCAAAAAAAAGCTTGGGTCGGGCCCTAGAATGAAAGCCCGGCTGGGGCTGGGGCCCGAGCCAGGCTTTCCATTTTTGGCCCGAGCCCGAGCCAAAACAACAAAAAAAAACTATATTTTTTAATATGTTTGTAGCATTTTTACTTGTTTGTAGTATTTAAATTGTTAATTTATCGATGAAAATTTGTGATTTATTTGTGAATTGTCTTTGTATATAGTGTGAATATATTTTGTATTTGTATGTTTTCAATTTTTTTTTAAAAATTCGGGTCAAAAAATATCTAGGCCGGGTTTTCTCGGGCCCGAGCTTTTTTTTTGGCCTGGCTCGGGCCGGGCTTATCAAAGCCCGAGCCCGGCCCTGGTCGTTGCCACCCTTAAACATATTAACAATTCA